>VDFB02273443.1:0-21605 GCA_007258455.2 Sequoia sempervirens
TGTTTATAACAAACATCATTTCCTGCAAAAAGATCATAGGATCATTAGTCTAAAAAGAGTGATCAATAAGTAAATTTCAATTGGATTATATATAATAATAATTAAAACATTTTAAAGTACATGGGACCTTCTCTATCTCTATGGGAACGAAATCCTCGATCACCACAAATGTGACCAGTAATGTTCCCATACTAGTAATGCAGGAAGATCCAGGAAATGGTACTAAAACATCACTAGTACTAGTGGCCTCTACATCCCCAGGTACATGTCCTGACACATGCTCTGGCATGTGTTCACTACCAAAGGGTGCACTACCTGATGCCTGCATGCTATGTATTTCTGACATTTCAATTGATAATATAGGAATGGATGATGGGGTCAGATGATGTGATGTATGTGCAAGAAGATCAGGATCAACACTCGTACAAACCCCTACTCCCTGGGTAGTACTTGCAGTACCCTGATCATGGCCAGTAGCATCATGAAGACAAAAAAAATCTTGTAAAAACAACACATATTTTAGTTCATAACATAAAAGAGTACAAAATATAAAACCATGAATGAACTTCTTTTATAATTAAAGATCTCATGAAAGATTACTTGCAAGTTCCATGCTCTCTCAGTCAATATCTTAACCCTTTCTCTTATCTCATTTATTTGAGGCACTATGAATAACAACTAAAGAATTTCTTCATTGCATTTTTTTTGGGTCTTCCTTATCATATCTAGAGGGTTTGTGAAATATGTGATGTCATCATCACATAATAGTTACTACACCTCCCTATGGATGCTCTCCTCTACTACTGGTGCCTTTCCCTGATCATCCAACTACAACAAGAATATGAAAAACATTATCAAAATTAACCCAATAAAATTATGAAAAAACATAATAATAAAACATTTTTCTCATATCTAATTTGTACAATTACAATGAGGTAAACCTGTTGGGTAGAAGTGCCTGAAGATGCATCATGATCTGTACTCTAGGTTGGAGCCTTCCTCATACCATCAATGTCCTGCTATGACAAAAATTAAATATAAAAAACATTACTGAAATGAAACCAATAGACTTACAAAAATAATAATAATAATAAAATGGTATATTGGAGTCATTAATTGGAGGTTGGGTAAAATGGTATATAGTACGTACTACCCCCATAGTAACTATGTTTGTTTCTATGTGATTCAAATTGTAATTGATTAGCAACTCTTCCCCTATAGCTATTGATTTTATCGCACATACAAATACACCGTTTCCCTCACGCTCCTCAAATATGCAATTGGGTTGCTTATTTGTTGACCCAGGTTGTGTACTGTTTATAAACCCTGCAATATTCCCTGATACTTTTGGTCTTCCTTCAATGTACATAGCCACTCCTTTATTTTGATCATTATCTTGTAGTTTCTATAATTTGCTGAGAGTGCATACCTACGCATACTTTGTGTATATCAATCCAATTGCATCCAATCTTTGTAACTATAATAGGGTTCAATACTTCATCAATTCAATAACTTTGTCATAATAGACCTTTATTCCATCCATGAAAAATAGGCCCAAACCATATAATGATGATGGTGTTATGCGATATATCCTCTCGTTGACACAAAAATTAGTGTTTATTGGAGGAAGTTCCTTTGATACTCATTGTTTCCGTAGATGTTTGTACCTTAAGGGAACCTCGATGTTGCCTATGCTCTCATCATCATAAGAACATGACCCCCCTTCAACAAGAAAAAATTACATGCATTTACAAAATTTTCTTCTAATCTTTTGACCTATAGTTGATCTTCCTCTTTTAGACCTACTACATGTCTTGATTTCCTCTTCTCTTCATAAATTTTCCTCACTCCAGGAAGATAGATCTAAAAAATACCTATTTGGTGGTACCAACACTCATAAGGATGTTGGATGAAGCTCTTTCATGGTGATGTGATTCCAAGGTTGTCAGTAATGCAGGGAAAGGACAATTACCAAAGCCACATTGGTAAAATTGAGCTGGGCTTGGCACGACATTCATGAAGAGTACACACTTTATAACAAGTGGATGGAGAGTGGAACACCCTATAATAATGGCATCATAGCCTTTGGATGCAAAGTATAGGATAATTAAATTATCAGCCCAAACGAAACCTCTCAAAGTTAATTTTTTATACTTATAAAAATGAAAGTGACTGGTGGAGTGTGGCTATCACAATTCGTTAGAAACTGTAAGTCATTCCCAGGTAGATTAAAATGGAGATGCCTCTCTCACTTAACACAATCAAGTGACAATAGGCATTGAAAGGGGAAATTATAGACAAGTGATTACAGGGGTTTCTCTCTTCTCCACACCCTGTAATCCTCTAGGCCACAAAGAGAGTTATGGCCCCTAAATTTTTAAGAGCTTACCATAGGGTGAGGGCCAATTCATAAATTATTGCCATGTTTTTGGTAGTCCTACTACATATGGGGGTGTCGAAGGAGGGAGCCAAGAAACTCACACAGGTGGTCTTTGATCATGTGTGGTTGGCAGACATTGATGCACCTCTAGACAATGTAGATGAAAACAAGTTGATATTGATACCTCAAAATTATTACATGACTCACATGCATGGTTGTGAGGTGATGAAATTCCCTTTGATCATAACCATAGAACCAAAAATCTTCAAGAGGCTCTAGGATGTAAGGGAAAGTAACATTTTCTTGCTGCTTAGGGCTATGAAGATGGTCACCAATTTTTTTGCGTGGGTGGGCTTCATGATATATGGAGGATGAGGAGTTGTTGAACGAGATTCTGGTTGGAGATGATGAGGATTGGCAACTAGGGTTGGGGGAAGAATGCTGCCAAAATGATGGGAGAGACCTTGAGTAAAAGGCCAAAAGCCTAGATCATGCCAAATGTGGTCTGGATTGCCCTATAATTGATGACTTCAAAGCTTGGCAGAAGAGGGATGACTCAAAGGAAGACAACGAAGAATAGGGATGGAAGTCATGATGTTTGTATGTGTGTTTTGTTTTATGTGTCATTTGAATGCCTGAAAAAAGGGGCTAGTAATAGTAGGGGTAATGAAGTCAGTCCTATTGATACTAAGGTTTTTTGGTTTAAATTATGTTGGGTATGTGCAGGATCATGATTGGCCAAAAAGTGGCGATATGATGGGTATTTGTAGGGTATGTGATTGACGACTTTTTTTTACCCAAAATTGATGAAATAAAAAGGGTTTTTAAAGGAGATTCTCAACTTTCCACCAATATAGAATTATGCTTTATTTTTGGTTATTTACATAATTATTATTAATTTTCTATTTTAATTTACAACTAAAGTCACGATTAATAGGTGATTGAAAAATCACAATAGCTTTCAAAGCGGTATAAAATTTTTGAATGCAGAGCATGCATCACAATCTATGCTTAGCATAATATAGGATTAAAAAGAAAAATGAATTTCCTTGAAGTTTTTGACCAAGTTAAGGTAGTAGACAAACAAGTTTCATATTTTTAAAGGTTGAAATAAAAAACATAATTAATTATTTATTTGGAAAAAATTGCAAAAATATGCATCACATTGGGACATAAGTCCTCTACTTATATCTAAAATATTATAAAAAAATATTATCATTTTATTGTGGTTAGGGTGGTCAAACAAACACCTACTTCTTATTTTTTCCCTAAAATTTAAGTGCTACTACATTGAAATTTAAAATTTACACCAAATAGATTTTTTTTTCTTTTAAATAAACTTGGTATTTTAGAAACTACATTCAATTTGCTACAGTTTCTATTCTTACATATTTTTGAAATAATATAGATAACTTATTCAAATTTTCATGTCAAGTTGCCTAACTCTGATTTTTCTAAACTTTTTGCAACTTAAAGGCCTATTTTTTCCCACTTAAAGGCCTATTTTTTCCATGATGATCTTGCACATACCCTGTTAATGGGTTTAGTTCAGAGATGTAATAAATGCAATCATTCTAGGCCTTTTGTTTCCTTCCTTGGAAATTTTGGGGGTAAACGGTGTCTAGGAAATCTTTTGTAAGTGCTTCTTAGGGATGGGTCTGGTCTGCAGAGACCATTTTCATAGAAAAAATAGTATGTAATCTTTTATTCTAAAGTAATATAGGGTGTTGCCCCACATAGCAACTATTTATCTATCAAAAAAAAAATTGTTTGATGTATGTATGTGATTTATGTGGAAGCATCTATCTTCTAAATCATTGTACTTGCAACAAGATTTCTAAATGTGGGGGAAAAATCACTTATAGTTATTGTCCCTTGGTGAATTTTCCCTTTCTGCGTTCCCTCACCTCTTGCTCTGGCTTTCCTCCTTCCAAATGGTTCCTAGTCTTCCTCCTCAACTCAATGGCCTTGCAACACTCGTCCAGTGAAGTATCAAAACTCTCCACTCAGGGGATGGATGTAGTGGTTCTTGGTTCAACTCTCCAGTTAGGGTCTCGATGCAGTGTGCTATGTCATGCTCCTGCGCTTGTAGGGCCAATATTCAAAATATATAGTTTATCTATATGCTATGTCAACATATATTTTATATACAAAATATATATGCTATGTGTGATATATCAAGCATATTTTCCATTTATCAATACACATTTGTTCTACTTATGTGATGTGATTATTTGGTTCTTTCAAGCAAAGATTAAACCCTTCTAATCAATCACAGTAACTCGGGAGTATTAATTGGATTAGTAAGAAGAAACATATAACTAGGATTTTCATTCTGTCTCAAGTAGATTTTGACAAACATTTATTTACATGTTTATACAAGTTATAAATTACTTTTGTGTGCCAAATAGTTTGAATTATTGCCATAATGGATTACACTTTTCTAGATCTTCATTAGACTCCATATACCCAACAGGGCACTACTATCACATATTTTATCTTTTAGTTTATCCATCTCACTTTTTACATATGTTAACTACACATATTTTTACTCATACAATTTATGTTAGATTAGGACTATATCTATTCACTGTAAGATTGCCATTGTGAATAGACTACTATATTTTTGAGGGCAATGTAAAATGTATTCTAATAAATCTCCATGACCATATAATAATTACCTCTCACTTTCCTCAATCTACCTTTCCCCATCAAGTACTTCCCTTCGAATTTGTTAATTGAGTTGGGATCCCAAATGCGATCTACAAGGATCTTTGCTACAAACTTAGGAAGATATTCAACAATGTACACCATGGTCTGGTATACCATATATCCATCCACCATAGAACCCTTAGGATGTGCTCTTTGTCTAACCAAATCCTTCAAAAATTTCAAGTTCCTCTCAACCATCCACATTGACCTTGTGTGTGTAGGTCCACACAATTCAATCTCCTCAAATTGTTGTATGAGGTAGTGTTCTTGTGCATTGAAAACTATCAAAGGTAGACACTTTTTCATTTCACACATTAGACAAAGAATTTTTCTGCTCCAATAACTTATATCTTCTTTATGGATTTCATTAGATGACAACCATCTACAAGTGATTCAAGGCACAAATATATTACATAACAAGTAAAAAAATAGTGAATATAAGATCTATACATGAATTGAACAAATATCACTACTTACCTCATGTATTTTCCAATATCATATATAACTTTCTTGAAGCATTGTTGTTGCGATTTTCTGGGAGATAAGTGCGAGATAATAGCACTTAACAATTATAAAATAATCTTTTCATTATTTTTCTAAAAGTAGTAAACATAATACATTGAAAAGTATATGTAATATACAAATATATATAATATACCAGAATAATTACCTTAATGAAGGTATGCCAATCATGCATTTTCATCCCTAACCCAAATTCACTTTTCTTTGTTATTATATTGTTTATGTTCGCACCAAATCCTATAGGAAATTGAATTTTTTGTATGACTTCTTTTATATCATTGCTTTCTTTGCTCGTTAATAACCAGGAAGGGTGCTTACATATTAATTTAATTATAGCTATTTAATTAAATGACATTTTCCATTGCATGATTGGCACTGCAGATTATACTTCCCACAAATTTTGATAGTATTTTTTCTTTGTCGTACCCTCCATCAAATATTTTTTCTATAGCGTTTCTATTATATTCTCCAATAGGCTATCAAACAAATGCACAATTTGTAACTACTCATAGTAGAGGCTTCACAAAATTGTCACAAGTTGGAGATTTTCAATCCTGTGGAAGTTGGCCATTAATGCCTTGACGGCCTTCATGAGGCATATAAGTTAAACAAATTATCAACGAAAATCATTTTCAATTATAGCATGAGTAAACAAAACACAATATAAAAATATAAATTCCAAACATATCATATATGATAGATAAACAATTTGATCTGATGTATAACCTTGACAATTAATTCTATTATATTCGAACTTCCATAGGCGAGGTGCCATTCTTCGTGGTTTTGATGTAGTCTCTTCTTTCCCATTGAAAATATGTTTTGATGGTTAAATTGCCCATGATTTAAATGGAGGAGGAAATTACCTATACTCCTCAAACACCACTTTCCTAAACACTGTTGAACCAATGAGATTTAATCTTTGGACCACAAATTGGACATGCAAATTTTCCCTTTGTTTGAAGACCTGCAAGATTATATATAATTGGATTAAATATGTCAATTTTTATAATTATATATAATGAATAGATTATTTTAAAAACATGCATGATATCTACTTCATAAACTTAAATATTGTTAAAGTGCAGTCGAATGTTATTACATACCACAAAAATGAGTTAGCCCTAGGGCATCATGAATTATCCATACAAGCATTGCATGGAATTGCTTGAAATTTTTTGTCCTATTGGTCTAGAGACATCATACATAGTGGCGCCATTCCATAGCACTTTAGTAACTCGCCGATAAGAGGGTTTGTTGATATATACATTTATATCTTTAACTTGGTACTTACTAGTTAGTTGAACATAAACATTACATAATTATTATAACTTAATTTTATTGCAATATATATAGGATTAATGTACATGACTATTAAATGAAAAAATATAGTCATTATGCGAAAAATGGGAACCAGGTAAGGATGCTACCATTAAGAAAATTGATGTAAACAAATACAGGAACAATCATTATAGCAACATTATGCTCCCTCTTTAGTAGTGACATCCATAGAGGGAATGTTGTGTTGATAAAAATAGGAGAAACCCTGCTGAGTAAATAGATCCTACCGACTCTGAAATGGATTGACATCCATACCAATGGCTTTGAGATTATGAGGTTCTTCTTTAAATTTTGGCCATTTTTTCTCCATTTCCCTAAATGTAGAACCATCCGCAAGCATTCAAAGAATGTCATCTCCACTTCTATTTTGTGAATGGTAATCCATAAATTGTGCTAAGCTTTTATAAAGAAGCTGTCAAAACCAACTTCAGAGTCCGAGAACACCTGCATGCAAAGGGATACCTATCACAAGGAAGAGAATAGAGAAAAAATCAAGTGAGGGTTTGAAGCTCTAATATCAGAGATATATTATCAGAACAATAGCTAATTATTTACAAAGATCAATCCTTAAAAGGAGATCAAGAAAAACCTAAAAAGTAAACCTAAAAGGTAGACATTTAATAATAATTAATATAATTATTAAATGTCACAATATGCAACTAAAGTGAAATCTTAAGAGAGGAATAAAGGTAACTTAATTAACATTATTAAGTTAAAAGCTTTACTCTAACTGTAAGATTTGATGAAAAACAAATCTATTAAGCTCAAGAAACCTACGTGCAAAACTCTGTCACAAGGAAGAAATCTGTAGGAAACAAACAAGGGTTTTGCTTTGACAATGTGAAAGTTTATTATCAGCGAAAATAATTAATTCAAAAATATACAAAGGATCAATCCTTATAGAAGGAGATCATAAAACCTAATAGGAAACCCTACTAGGTAAATAGGCATTTAATAATTAAATTTAATTATTAAATGACTAATGCAAGTGCATAAAGGGAAATCTTAAGAGGTAGTAAAGTTAATTCTTTACTCTAACAGCCCCCCTTAAGATGAGCAATAATGCAGCTACAAATAATGCATGAAAGAAGCAAAGGAACTACAATGCTAAAAGAAAATTTGGGTCCTAACAACATAGCCTGATGAGGTACCCAATCAAAACCAAATCTCTATGAAATAGAGAAATAGGGAAAACCACATGGGAAAAAACCCTCCTCCACAAAGAGATAGAAAGATGTGGAAAGTGGAAAAAAAAAGGAAGGTAGGCCTCACTAGGACCCCCCAAGGACAACTTCCTTCACCCCAAGCATAGAACACACCTAAAGATACCGTAGGGATGCAAAAGGCTTAGTGAAGATGTTAGCAACTGCTCCAAAGTGGGAACATACTCCAAGCTCAGAGAGCCATCCTGAATAAGTTGCCTGATGAAATGCATATGGATCTCGATGTGCTTGGTCTGCTGATGCTCAACTGGGTTGCGGGAAATATGAATGTCACTCTTATTGTCACACCAAAGAAGAGTGGGACTATCAGGAGGAAATCCAAACTTTGTCATCAATTATCAAAGCCATTAAACCTTCTCACTAGCTAGCACGACTGCTTGATACTCTGCCTCGATAGATGATAATGCAACAGCAGTCTGCTTCTTACAAGACCATGTGATAGGGCTAGAACCAAGATAGAAAACAAAGCCAAAAGTAGATTTTCGATCATCTTTATCACCACCCCAATTGACATCTGTGAAACCAACAGTGTGAGGAGGTTCTGATGTATAGTGAATGCCATCTGAAGTAGTGCTCTGAATGTACCTCAAAATACGTTTGGTAGCTTGCCAATGACTCTCATGAGGATCATGGGAGAATCGAGAGACAAGGCCAACAACAAAGGAAATGTCAGGACGAGTGTGTGTCAGGTACAACAAACTACCCACAAGCTGCCTATACAAGATGGAGTCCACTGAAGGAGTAGAGAAAGTGGTAGACAAAAGAACACCTGACTGAAAAGGTGTGGGAGCAGGCTTGTAATCAAGCATGTTGAATCTCTAAAGCATGTCAAGAGCTTACTTCTACTGGTGTATGGAAATCCCATCCAAAGACTGAATAACCTGTAGGCCCAAAAAATAGTGCAGAAGTCCAAGATCTATCATCTCAAAATTCTTCATCAATGCTCTCTGAAGACTCTGAATCATAGAAGATGAGCTACCTGTGATGATGAGATCATCAACATACAACACAAGTATCACAAGATCAGCCCCATGACGGTGAATGTACACTGTAGGATTGGAATGACATCGAGTGAAGTGTGAGGCTAGCAAGAAAGAGTCCATTTTCTCATACCAAGCCTGAGGGGCTTGTTTGAGACCATATAATGACCTCTAAAGTCTACACAGAAGAGAAGAGTCCTGCACAAAACCCTAAGGCTACTCCATATAGATTTCATCATGTAGATCCCCGTGCAAGAACATACTCATCACATCCATCTAATACACTGTCCAACCCTGTGAAGCTGCAAGAGAAAGTACCAGTGAATAGAATTCATCTTGGTGAAAAGAGCAAAGGTTTCAGAGTAATCAATACCCTCCACCTATGAAAATACCTTCACAACAAGATGTGCCTTATAATGATCAATAGAACCATCTATAGCATACTTGGTACAGTACACCCACTCGTACCGAACCATCTTTATTCCTTTCAGAAGAGTACAAAGATCCCAAGTGTGATTCTTCATCAAAGAAGAGTACTCCTCATTCATAGCCCTATCCCACTCAGGATGTCCTGTTGCCTCTAAAAACATTTGAGGATCATCTGAAATAGCATGGCTTAAAAAACTAGTACCAAATCATTGAGCATGAGTATGACAGGTATCTGAAGGATCTCCTACCAAAGAACCAGCAGCACTGACAATATCACGAGCCCACTTGGGCACTTGCGGAATGTCTAGTGGAGGAGGGGAAGGTGGATCATCATCTAAATCATCCTCAGAGGATATAGAATCTTGAAGAGGAGAAGAGGAAGTACTAGGCAATGAGGGAGAAGCTGGTGATGGAGGTTGCAATTGAGGATAGTGCTCATCAAACTGGACATCCTGCTGAAACAAAACCTCTCTAGAATCAAGATCAAACAACCTGTATGCCTTCATATCCTCAAAATAGCCAACAAATATGAGTGGTTGACTCTTCCTCTCCATGGCTTTCCTCTGAGCATCTGGAATAAATGCCCAAGCCTCACTACCAAACACTCAAAATGTAGAAACATCAGGCTTGACATGGGACTAAGCCTCTTCAAGAGTCAAATGTCATAATGCCTTATGAGGAATCCGATTCTGAATGTAGTTGGCACAATTCACTGCCTCTACCCAAAAAAAGGGCTGCATATCTTGAGACTGTATCATACAATTGGCCATCTTCCGCAATGTTTTGTTCTTTCTCTCAACAACTCCATTTTGCTGAGGAGTATGGGGTACTGTTAGCTAATGCAATATAACCTGCTTAGTACAAAATCATGAAAAGACTTATTCACATATTCCCCGCCATTGTCAGTGTGTATCCACCTGATAGAAAGACCAGACTGCTTCTCCACAAATGTCTTAAAGACTCGAAATGAATCAAAGACATTAGTCTTGTACTTCAAGAAGTACACCCATGTGCATCTCGAGAAGTCATCAATAAAGGTGAGCACATAATGAGCACCAGAAAAAGGAGTGGGAAATGACATGAGATCACTATGTATCAACTCCAATGGTGCCTTAGCATGTGAGGATCTACCTGTCAGAAAAGGATCTCTATGATGTTTACCAAGTGCACAACCTCGACAAACACCATAAGTGCAAGAGATCTTAGGAAGCCTAATCACTAAGTCCTGTGTACTCATCTATTGGAGATATCTGTAGTTGACATGGCCAAAACGCTCATGCCAAAGCTTGCTCACTATGTCTACATGAGCAACAAGAGAAACACCTATAGAATTGGAGTTGTCAAAGCCATCAAACCTATATAAGTGAGACTCTAAATAAACACTCCCAGTAGCAACATCTAAATCAGGATCATGGAGGTCTCGAATAACTACATCATGTGGTGAGAATTCAATTGTCATACCAGAACCAAAATGGAAAATCTGATAGATAGATAGGAGGTTCGTAGAAATGGAAGGGACCAAAAGAACATCATGTAGAGAGCCACCATCCAATGAAATAGTACCAGAACCTATAATTGAGAGTTGTATTGAGTCACCAACTACAATCTATGTAGTAGCACTCTGAGCAAGTGAGGAAACCAAACTAGGTGTGTGTGTCATATGGTGCAAAGCACCAAAATCAATGATCCATGTAGCAGTGGAAGATAATGCTCATGTAGAGAGAGCATGGCCTTTCCTTGTGGGAGTAGGTGAAGGCTATGGAGAAGCAATACTATGCTATTGCAAGGCTTCCTTTAGAGCCTCAAGACATTTCCAACACCTAGAAACTCGATGCCCTTCCTTTCCACAAAAACTGCAAGGTTCACCTGTGAACTTCTTAGTCTTGGAGGAAGACTCACCAGACTTAGAAGATTTACCCTTAGTAGTGGATTTATTAGACTCTATTTTTTGAGGTGGCTTGGAGGAATGCTTACTGCCATCTGAATCTATTTTGGGCTTCTACTTTTGCTTCTACTTATGTGTCCCCTTAGAAGTCTGAGCAACCAAAGCTTGGTTCTTAGTTCCAAATAGAGAATCCAACTATGTGAGTTTGGCTTGTTCTCTAGTCAATTGATCACAGAACACCTCAAAAGTGGGCATCTAGAATCTCTAACCCAATGCATACATGGTAGAGTGGAAGGTAGAGGAGAAAATCTGAAATTTTCCTCAAAGCTTTGACATAATCAGGTAGATGCACTCGATGTCAGTCTTGTTCTTTCCACATCCTTGTAATAAAGACCTTTGCTACTTGAACTACATCAAGAAGTCCTCAATGGATGGAAAATGATCTTGTACAAGAGAGGTAAGCTCAGCCTCAATCTGAAGTGCCCTGAACTCATTCACTGTACCAAACAAGCCATGAAGATGGGTTCACATAGCTTCAGGGGTATTGCACCCATCAAGATGAAATTGTAAACTATCTGATACATGTAAAGCAATCAACCCCATAGATTCATCCATATTGTTCCTGTGCTGCATGACCTCGAAAGGTCTGTAGAAAACTGGCTGTGTTGCTTCTAAACAAGACCACAACACTTTTGACTGGAGAAGCCATGTCATCAGAGGTTTCCATGTGTGATAATTATGAGGGGTCAGAAGTTCTAGACTAGAAGAGGTCTCAGCCATATTTTAGAAGGGGTTTCATTTTGATATAATTTCAAGTTTACTAAAGTAAATTACAGAAAACAAGAAATAAAACAGCCCCCCCACAATTCAATAAACCCAACTGTAGAAGCTGGAAAAGATTGCTTACAATGAGAGGGAAAGAAAAACTTCAAATGAGTATCATGTGTACCTTTGTATTTTTCTGATGAAAATAACCATAGATCTAGATAGCAATCGCAAGTAAAAAAAACTTTCAAGTCAAAGTACGGTGCCCACAGGGGTTTGAAGTTCTTCCTTTTCAGATCTGCCAACGCAGACATCGGCTCATGCACGACGTTCAGAGGAATAAGGTGCAATTCTGGTAAATGATACCAGGAAGGACACCACTATGAATAGCATGGAGAAGGACACCCAAAAAAATGCCTTTTCACCTGCATGCACTTGTTAAAAATGCAAAAAAGAAACAAAAAATAACATTGGGCAAGGAATACCAGATCTTAAAAACTACAACTAGAACCTCTCAAATTAGCCAAAGAATCCTAAATTTTTTCTATCAAACCCTTGCTCCCTTTTTCTTCAAACATGAACAAGATACAGTAGATCCAGCTCTAATACCATGTAAGATTTGATGAAAAACAAATCTATTAAGCCCAAGAAACTTGCATGCAAAAACTTGTCACAAGGAAGAAATCTGTAGGAAACAAACAAGGGTTTTGCTCTAACAATATGCAAGTTTATTATCAGTGAAAAGAATTAATTCAAAAATATACAAAGGATCAATCCTTATAGAAGGAGATCATAAAACCTAATAGGAAACCCTAATAGGTAAATACACATTTAATAATTAGATTTAATTGTTAAATGACTATTGCAAGTGCATAAAGGGAAATCTTAAGAGGTAGTAAAGTTAATTCTTTACTCTAACATGAGAAAGAGTGTAGATACAAACATGTGCAAGAAAGAAAAGGTAACTACAATGCATGAAAGAAAACAAGGGTCCTAACAACTAGGCCTGATTAGGTACTCAAATACAACCAAATCTCTGTAAAGTGGAGAAATAGAGAAAACATCATGGGAAAAACTCTACTCCAAAAAGAGATGAAAAACAAGAATGAAAGAAGAAGAGAGATAGAAGGAGGACTCAACATGACCCCTAAAGAACTACTTCTATCACATAAGTACAAAATATGTTCCCCCCATAGGAGAGAGAAGAGACTCCAAAGTCCCCCTAGAATGAGAGAACGCCTATGCCAATGATCAAACCAATGTGTCTCCTCAAAGGAAGAAATAGATCCAACAGTCGAAGAAAAGGAAATCCTTGGATGTGAGGTGAAAATAGAAGGCCTGGATGATACTCACTGAAGAACTAAATGACAATATGAGTGCTTGAATAATAGGATGGTGAATCGAACAACTCAAGATGATCCTAAAATGGAATCTCCAATGAAAATGGGAAAATAGGTGTCTTGAAACTATCATATGTGAGGAAAGGAATATCATTTGATATGGCCTCAACAATTGCACTTGATGGTTCGATGAGTGGAGCTACAATGTCAGTCACAGCTGAAGAGGAATCCTGCTGAACATATGTGATCTCAACAGGAGGTACGAGTGTAGAAGTTTCAACACTAGTCTCATGAACAGATGGAAGAACACATAAGTTCAAGTGACCAAACTTCACCTTAGATACTGGATGCTCTCTCGTAGAAAGAGAGGAAAACTCAGATAGTGGAGATGGTGTACCAAAGTGTGTGAATGCATACAAATGGGAAGAATGATCAACTATCCTTGTTGCAACAATGTTTCCAGTCTGAATGTCTCGGATGTGCACTGAATTAGGTGTGAAATCAACTATCTTCCTTGTCCCATTATGAGCAATCTGATAGATTGAGAGAGGGTTAGTGGACAAAGATGGTACACATAGTATATCATTGAATGTATCGTCATCAATTTCAATAGAACCTTTACCACATACACTCATATAAGTGTTATTACCCATCAATATGTGGTGAGGATGCAGCCTTGAAAGATGAGAACATGTCTTGAGAAGATGCCATATGGTGTGAAGCACCTGAATCTAGTAGCCATCTGGATGATAGGAATTGGTTTTTGCACATAATACATGACCCTTTTGTGGGGCCTGTCGATCTATCTAGAATGATAGTGAAGAAGAAGACCTAAATGATGTAGACAAAGAAGAGTGATGAATATTGTTCCTCTCAAGAAGAGTTGTCAAATCTGAAACCTATTTTGCATATGCATCTATCTTCTTCTCATAACACTTGGACTCATCATGTCCTGGCTTAGTACAATAAGCACACTTAGGTCTATCTTTCTTCGATGATTCCCCATTAGGAGAAGGTCAATCAGAGGTTTTTTGTGAACTAGAATCCTTCCAATTCTCTGTGGTCTTTGGTTTTTGTTTCTACTTTTGCTTCTGCTTCCCTTGAGATGACTGTGCTACCAATTCTTGGTGTCATGATCCTGTGAGAGCATCCAACTGTGATATCTTGGCTTTCTCTCATGTCAACCGATCACAAAACACCTCAAAAGTAGGCATGGTAAAGTAGTTTCCCAATGCATCAATGGTGGAATAACATTTTGAAGAGAAGATTTGAAAAGGACCTCGAAGCTTAGAAAGAATCAAGTAAATACACTCATCTATTTTTTTCTTACCACAACCTTGTAGAAGAGATCTCTTTTGTTTGAATTTCATCAGAAAGTCCTCAATAGTGGGAAAAGAATCATGTACAAGTGAAGTCAACTCTACCTCAATATGTATTGCATGAAATTGATTGATGGTACCAAATAAATCATTGAATTTTTTTCACTTTTCAAGAGGACTGTTACACCCATCAAGATGAAACAAGCAGCTGTCTAAAAAATGTAAGGAAATCAAACCCATAGCCTCATCCATCTTATTTCTATGTTGCATAACCTCAAATGGTCATGTCAAAATTGGTTGAACTGCATCTAAACAAGACCACAACCACTTTGATCTGAGAAGACGTTTCATGTATGCCTTCCAAGTGTGATAGTTATGAGGTGTGAGAATTTCAATAGTAGAAGGGTTTTTGGCCATGTTTGGAAAGGTTTAATGAATGTTTAATGTGAAGAGTTTCTAGTTTTCTAAATTAAATGACATAAAGAAAGAAAAAAACTCCCCCCACAATGCAAGAAACCAAACCCCAGTGGAGATTTTCAGCTAAAAGTAGGAAAAAAGCAAAAAGGTCTTCAGAATGAATCTTGTGTACCTGATATTTTTTTTGGAAAAAAATTAGAATATCTGAATAGTGCACGTGAAGAGATTTTTGATGCCTATTTGTTTTCAAAAAATGAAGCAAAAATGAGCAAGTTATGCCCCTCATAGTGCAAAAAAAAACATCTAACTTTGACTGCAAAAAAATGCAACCAAATTGACAAATTTTGAAAAAAAAAACCTACACCACTAGGATGGACTTAGAGCCAGCTTTCCAATGCCTATTTTTATTCAAAAAATAGAGAAAAAATGACCATTTTATACCTAATTGAATGAAAGTAGATGAAAAAGCACCATCATAGCCCCTTTAGCACCCTGGAGCTAAAAAAATAAGCCCCTAGTCTTTTCAACGACTAGGGGGCTAAACACTAGCCCATCAGCTGTTAGAGCTGGCGGTTGCCATAGCCTAGTCACATGGGCAGTGATTGCTGGCAGTGAGTGCTAGCGGTTTACTGCTGGCGGTGAGTGCTGGTGGTTTACTGCTGGCGGTGAGTGCTGGCAGTTACCGCTGGCGATGAGCCCTGGTGGTTACTGCTGGTAGCCAAGCGGCGGGATGGTGCGGCAACCTCCGGCGATGGTTTGCGGTGGCAACCTCTAGTGGCGGTGGAGTGGTAGGTGGCCGCCAGGTGGCTGGAGGGTGGTAGCATCCTTGTGGTAACCTAAAAACTTCTAAAAGCCTGATCAAACCCTCATAGCTCCAAATTCTTCAAAACAAGAAGAGGTTGCAGTAGGCCCACGCTCTGATACCGGGCGTAGCTGTCCAACTCACCGTCACTGGCGACCCGGTCCCGACGCCACCAGCGTTCCATTGCACCCGCACCTGGCACGTCCCACCAGCCACCTGTTGTCGGCGTTCTGGCACTGATATCTACTAATATGAAATTCTAGGCATTCTATTTCAAATTCATGTTTTTTATGATATATAATATGATAATTGGGAAATGCATCTATTGCTTCATACTCCATTCCAATATCTTTCATAATGGCAGATAAATCTTGCTATGAGCGAGGTAAAATATTTGATGGTGGTAATAACAATTCACCTATCAATAAATAACAAAAAAAAAAAATTAATATAAAGAATATGAATGGTACATATTTCATCCTTTATTTACTAGTGATGAACTAACAACAAAAATAGATGAAAAAATATGACATATATGACATACCTGAACATCCATGAGATTTCTATGTTGGATAAACCATTCATAACCTTCAAGTTCACCAGCAACAATACATTAGAGAGAAGAGTTGTTTGGGAGGCTTCATAAAGGGGCTTGTATGCCTCTCAAGTATAGGTAAATCATGAACATCATCAAAGTCATCTTGATCATCATGATGAGTTGTGCCACTAAATGTGTCATGGATGAATGTATTTGTACCATCATCTTCAACTATGTTTTCTAGGCCATGATCATCTTCTTCCATAGGATCATTAACTTCATATTCGATATTCATAGCTTCATGTTCCTCCACTTGCAAAACCACATTCTGTGGGTTGTGATAATCCATATCATGTGCCTTAGGGTGCCCCACCTTTATAATAATGATCGACACAAATAAACCATGATCATGATCAAGTGATTTTTTTATAAATAAAAAATGTTAAAATAATATAAACATTTACAAATTCAATCAATATAAAGACACATAATGAACAACTTACCAATGGATGATAATCATGCCCTCCTTCAATGTGACCATGCTGGCTACAATTTTTCTTAGCTATTGTGATTAAAAGTCTTCTCATCTTTAAGCCTATGTAATTATTGCAAATACAATAACATTTCCCATCACCCTTTCTTTTCAATCTAGCCCACAATCTAGCAAGTGTCTCTTCATTTTGTTTTGCACGAATATTATCTGACATGATTTTTCTTTACCAAGCTTGAATATTTAGATTTTCAAAAAAGATCAAACTCACACTCCACTAATTTGTAATCATAGATAGGTAACAAAATCTAATAATTTTGATCTTTTGCACTAAAAAATTTGGCCTATAATTTCCACAAACTGCCACAAGTATAGCAAATTCACAAGTATAGAAAAAAATTGTTGCAAATATAGATAAATTGTCAAACTCACTTCTATTTATAAAAAACCATTCATTGGAACCCTGAAAAATGCTAACCATATACCCATCGACCCACAAATTGACTTTAAGTTTATGTCAAAATAGTAACGAAAATCCTGGAGTGTTGCAATTTCAATGAACGTTGGGCATAACTTTTAAAAAAAATTGAAATTTCACATTAAATACACAGGTACTCAATGATACATCTAATTATACATCTTTCGTTGCAAAGTTTCATTGTATTTTTCAGTCAAATGAGTTAGTGTGGTAAGTATTTTATTGATGTGTTGTTTGTCTATGAACCTTGCTAAGCCAACTACTCGTCCATGTTTGTTATCTTTAGATATGTAGGACTGCAACCTGATTGGGTTTGGATAAACTTATGTGGGGAAATGATGGACAAAACTGGGGGCAATGAATAGAAACTAAGTCATTGAAAAATGTGTGTTGTTTTGGAAGAGATTTATAGGATTTCTCAAACATAGTTCCATTACTACCTCTTTTCTATCCTTTTCATTTCTTTTTTTTTAGAAGCTTCTCATTCAATCCTTTAGGTCTCTTATCATGATTATTGCAATCTTCTATTTTTTGTTCTATTCTCTCTTCCTATATTTGAAATATTGGACTTTTTTATTCCTCTCCTCTTGATCCATTGGTATCTTCATTTATTCATTTATGGTGAGGATATAGGATTATCTACTCAGTTAAATCCCGCAGTAAACTAGATGCTTGGACATATCCTTGATTAGATGAACAAGTTTTAGAATTGGGAGATGTTTGAACTAATTTAGCCTCCCAATGGCTCATTGAAATCTAGTTCATTTTCAAAATGTACCTTAGTAGCATTTTCATTGATATCCTCACCTCCTTCCAATTTAGCAGGCTAACATTCTCCACAATCAACATAAAAATGCATTAAGATAGATGGTCCATGATTATTGGTGGAGATGGGATTGATAAAATTTGGTCTTTATCCACATTCAAATAAATACCAAGATTTGTAGCCCCCCTCCAACAACCATGATGGATTATCTGGTGTATTGGGTAGAAAAAGTCACATGTCTGCATAATTATTTGGTTTTCCAAATTAGGTGTTCCTAGATTGGAGTACGTTGGTCTACCAAATCAGGTGTTCCTAGACTAGATTATGTTGGTTTGATAAACTGGGACAACTATGTTATCCATATGGATACCATGTTTCCCTTCAATCTTTGATTGTAGCACAACAATACTAGATAGACTCATAATATTTTATACAACTAAATCTTCCTTAGGGGTAGTAAGTTTGAATGTCTCACTTGGTTGCATATACTCCATTAATGCATCTAGATTTAGGGGCCAAATTCATATCCTTTTAAAATATAAATTTATGCTATTAATAGTCAATGCTTTTTAAAATGTGATGTTGTCAAGGGTTGCAAACTATGCCCTTTTTAATATCTAGATTGGGATACTTACTCATCCATGTTGCTCTTGCCATCTTAAAATATTATTTGAATGATTAGAAAATTATCACAACTAGTTGCTACAATGGATGAGATGTGTGCACTAGTAGGGTTAGCGGGCCAATGCCTAGCATAGACACCACAATTTTTGTTATGCCCCTAAAGCTCCAGAATCTTCAATGAAGGACTTTAGCCATGAAAGATAATTAACCACAAAGAGAAGTGTTGCAACAATGGAATGTTGATTAAAGATTCTATTGATATGATGACAATGATATGTTACAAATGAACAAGATGCCTAAGTTAACTTATGCTAGTGTAATAATTAATTAATTAGTTACACTAACACCCCCCCCCATAAGTTCAACTTAGGGAGGAAAATGCAATGATTATGCAAGATGATGATGGGTCCTGGCTACAAGGCCATGTTAGGTACCCATGTACATGATAGATGCAGAAAATCTCCCACAATTAGAGAAAAGTTGAAAACCCAGTGGGAACAAAACCCCTCTCCAAAAAGGAGATGATGCAAAAAAAAGTGAGATAGGATGGGAAGGATAGAGGACACCCAAATACCCCCAAAGAACAACATCCATCACATGGATACAATATAGAGAGACTATATAGCCCCCCCAGAAGATAATATCACCTGCAAGAAAGGTAATTTTCTAAAGACAAAACAAGATTTGATGCCAACAAACAACTTGTCTCCCTTTCGGAAGAAACAAAACCAAGTGCAAGTGCAAAGATGCTTCCCATTCTGGATAGGAATTGAAGGAAGGAAGGATGAAGGTGAATGATGGTGTCTCTGAACTCTGCTCAAATGTCTCCTTTCCTGAAGATGAAGATGTCATAGTCCCATACAATGAAGAGGGTGCAAACCAGGACGATGCAGAAACTGATGCAAAACAATATCCAAAGACAAAGATAGAATGGATATGATGGATGTGATGGAGACTTGATAGGTCCCCCTAAATGAAGTGTCCTCAAAACCACTAAAAGAAGTCAGAAGAAAATCCATTGGAAGATACTGAAGAAACCTCAAGTCCTAAAAGGAGTAATAGGGAAGAAGTCTCAGATATGAAATCTCTGAAGAGAAACCAAGTTCCTCCAAGATGGTCTCTGAATTCCCAATCAAGGTTGAGACAAAGGAATGAGGAGACTCAAAACAACTCTTGAAAGCCAAATCTAAATAGAGGAGTGATATCCCCTCAAGAATGTCCTCCAAAATTGTAGAAGGAGCCAAGTCAGTGATACCTAAAATGAAGCCATCATGTGATGTCAAGTCTAGAAAAAGGAATGTGTCCTGATGAATGATGATGGTGGAAGCCTCAATCAATGATTCTGGACAAGGAATCACTGAACATGAAGGGATACCAACTTTCTCTGATGAAGAAGAAGCACCGAAAGGAACCTTGTCAACCTCTTTGGAAAGATCAAGGCAATCAACTTCCTGCACAACAATATCATTGTGTGGTACTTGATTGAAGAATGACATTTTGAATCATGATCATCAGGAAATGGTGGAGTATCTGAATGTCCATATAGCTCCCAAAGCTTAATCCAAAGAATGTGAGGATAATCATAATGATCAATAGTACACAGAACATCACAATCAACTTGCATCTCAATGATCTCCAAAATAGTGTATCTGCTGCAACTCCAAGCAAGTTCATGAATACCTTCACTCGAATAAGGAACTATACCAAATAGATGTGGTAACAATTCAAGTGAATGAAGATGGTGGCAGATCCCATCTGGCCATTGCTGATAGTTACCCTTGTGCAACATAACCAAAGGAGTATATGCAAGCCCCATAATGAAATTTCTCCACAAAAAAACAAAGACACTGACCTTCAAAAGAGAAGAGAAGACTTCCAAATAGATATGCAACTAAGAATATACCTCTGAGATCAAGAAAATTCTTCTTCAAGCTTTAGGATGTCTCAGGAATTAGAAAAATGGACTAAATTGCAAAAAACCAATAAACAATACTTGGAGCTAAAACAAAAGAAGGTGACTGGACTAATAAAAAAAACACTGAAATATCTCCTGAATGCTGCTGGAATCACCAAAATCGGGCAATCTGATGTGAAGATGTGTGCTTTTGAGTCCAAAATGGAGGGTTGAATTTAGTTGACTTGAATATTTTATGATAGTAGAATCTTGAAAAATAGAGTCCACCACTGAAAAGTTGACTTCAATAGCTTTCCAACGGTATATCGTTTGCAAAATTTTGATATCATATGTGGAAGATACGGCCTCCAAAAGATTTATGCTTGATTGAAAGAGGGCAGGCTAAACAAGCGCAAGAATTAAGCA
Source organism: Sequoia sempervirens (assembly GCA_007258455.2). Classification (NCBI taxonomy): domain Eukaryota; kingdom Viridiplantae; phylum Streptophyta; class Pinopsida; order Cupressales; family Cupressaceae; genus Sequoia; species Sequoia sempervirens. The sequence goes on from VDFB02273443.1 coordinate 21,332, forward strand.
CCCTAGGGAAAAAAAATTTGGCCCCCAATCACTGACATGACCTAGGGCACTGCTGGCAGAAAAAAATGAGTGCCACTAGATAGGTGGCAGCGAAGCAGCTGGAGGGTGGCAGGATTGGTGGCGCGACAGGCAACAGGTGGCACCGCTTAGGACCAAGCAGGGGCCCTCAGTCATGGATAGGACCAGGGCATAGGTGGTCAAGGGTGGAGTGGTCCTTGATGGTGGAAGCTTCAACCTTCAGCTGGGAAAATGGAGAATGGTTGTTGGGAGTATA
>VDFB02273444.1:0-63942 GCA_007258455.2 Sequoia sempervirens
TGATAGGATGCTAAATTTAATTTAGTGAAGATGTGATTTCTTTATTATGCCATGACTATACATGAATTGATAAAATATGTTATTGCTAGAGGAAGAATGATTATATATATGGAATTTATTGATTCAGAGTTAGATTGTGCTAAATATATGCATATGAATTTATGATTTAATTATTGATTATCATGCATTGGATATTTTGACATGTGGACATTGAGTGTGCAGGTGCATGCCCATGGCCAATGGGATTGGAGGTAACCCAAGGTACCCGATTGTGTCAGCCTAGTGAAGCCACTATGGTCCATGAAGAATGGAACATAGCCTCTTGTGTTGTATTTTAATTTGTGATTAAAAATATTTAATGTTGAATCTTGAGATTATGTTTTTAAAGTCAATCAAACTTTTATTGAGGGTTTTTGGGGCATGTTGGAATTATTTTATTGGGTTACAATTTCAATTTCTATTTTGAGGGTTTTCAAATGTTTATTTTAGTCCTTAAATTGGGTTAATTGGCCCTCAATTAACCCCTAGGATAGTCACCTATGGGTCAAGGGTCAAATCAAACCCATAGCTTGTCCAAATTGCAAGTTGTGACCCTTCTTAATTAGCCATCAAGAAGGGTGACGGATTTTGGGGATGGGTTTGGAGTGTTGGCTCCAAAATCTCATTTATGAGATTTGAAAACCTTGTTGAGTGTTGAACACTCTTTGGCCTTTCACTTCCCCAAGAGTTCTCACACATGTGTGAGAACTTGTGGGGAGGAGTGTCCATGGGAGTGAATAGGAGGTTGACATGTGTCACACTCTCCTCCAAGGGTTTCTAACCCTTGACTCCTATTTGAATCCTTTGGAAAGGAAAGGAAAGGGTTCTTCTTTTGGGCTTGGTGTTTGGATTGCTTGGAGGAAGGAAAAATTTTGCTTGGTCTTGAAGGAGTTGAGATTTGGAGCTCATCTTCAACTCTCTCTCATTGTTGGCTTGGAATTGAGGTAGGTCTTACTCTACCTTTATGTATGTTTTATTTTCTCTTCTTTTACCTCTTTGTGTGCAAGTTTGAGAATATGAGCTATATGGGTTGTTGTCCATTTACATGTCTTTGCATTTCCTTGTGTTGGTTGGGGTTGTATAGGATAAACTCACCCAATGTGGGAAGAGAATCCTTGTGGGGGATAGGAATGTGTAGGAACCTCTATGGGGAGATTGTTCCTCCTTTGAGAAGGAAGGCACAAAAAGGGTATGAGTACCCAAATTTGTTTCATGATAGTATGGTGTTTTTGGAAGATTGTTGTATGGAGGGTGTATGATATGAAGTATTTTGATGAATGGGTGAAATGGAGAAGAAGAAAATGATGATGTTAGGTTCTTTTTTTTTATTGGTTAGCAACTCTCCCCATATGGAAGTGATGTCCACCTCTATCCCCATCTTTGGATTCATAAAGAATCCTTAAGTAAATGTGTGAATCTTGGTTGGGAGTATTTTGTTTTGAGCATTGTGGTTAAAAATGGCTTTTTGTTTTATTGTTGTGTGTACCCGGTAGCTTGGTTACCTCCTAGCTTGGGGGTGGTTGGTTTTCCAACCCAAGGTTGGGAGGTGAGCACACCCGAATGGCCATGAATAGAAGTTGTCTCAGCTATTTTCTTGCAGATTTAAAAATCAGATTTGAAGCTGTGCATAAGGGTTTCAAAAGAAATATACAGTTTCAATGTTCAGTCATATTGTACCTTGTGGATAGGCATTTTGAAAGCATGCAAAATAGTATAAAATCTGATGGAACTTGTTCCTCTTTATGATCTACGTATAAGAAGAGAAATCTGGAAATTATGTGGTGATTGGAAGTTTATGTAAATCTCTTTCATACTGTACTCATTTTTCTTGTAAATGTTAATCTGATGCACTATGATACTATTTGAACATTCTGTAATGGAGATAGAATACAAATATTTAGTAAATGAGTGCAAAACCTCACTCTACTGTCATTGACTCTAAGTTTTGAAACTATTGTAAAAGATGAAAGTAAGCTGATGAAAGATATTGTGTTTGTTCAAGCAGACATTGTGGTTGTATAGTAGTGAAATACCAACATGAACACTTCTGTATGAAATGAGTTACTTCAGTGTTGCAAAATACCTATATAGCAAAGATAGCTTTAGAATCTATTTATGTAAGTAGCTTAACATTTTTAAAGTTCTCCAATGTGATAACTAGAATGGTTCTCTATGCTTGCAATGAGCTTAAGTTCTTATTTTCGTATGTGCACAGAAGATACTGTTTGTTACAAAGAGAATATAATTACATCTCTGTAGCAAAAAAATAATAAGAATTAGAGAATGACTGAATGTTCACACACGAATCTGGGTGTTAATTACTGTGTTGCCTGGAAGGATTTAATGGGTTATTGCTATTGGGACGCAAAAGAAAAAAGTAGATGTGTTTGTTGTATGAATGCATAGAAAGGCTAGTTTATAAGTAGCATGTTGACAGTAAATCCCGTGAGCTATTCCGAATCCAATGGCTCTGCGTGGTTGCAAAACCCAGATTAATATCTTGCGATTTTCCTGCATAACCAACATAGAATAGAGTAGAAATGATGCTAGTGGAGGAAAAATAAAGTAAACAAAAACTATCAAGTCTGCAGTTGTAAAATCATTATGGGAAACAATCGTCAACCTTACAGGATTGGGAAAAAAATAAATTTTCATTAAGTGGGGTAGCCGCCCCTCCTCTTCTCTCTCTATCCTCTACCAACGCCTCTTTGAGGCTGGAGAAAAAACAAAAAAATATAAAAAAAATGAGAGAGATCTGTTACCTGTGAAACACAGTTGGACGGTGACAAGAATATGCTAACATTCTGCAGTAAAGAGAATGGACTTGGATCATGCGGTAGCCCTCCATACCTTGCTAGCAATCTGCACTCACTAAGAAAACAAAAAAAAAGGGAGAAAAAAAAAGAAAAAGAGCCTGAGTATAACCCCAGCCGCCTTGATCCTTCAAGGATAAGTAAAAGATAAAATAAAATAAGAAGTTCAGCGTATAAGATTTAGGGTGTGGTATTTGGAAGGCGCCAGGCTAATTTAAAATGGACACCCAAAATTTTCATTCTTGGCCGAGCAAGGAGGGCGAGTTTTTATGGTAACTCCATCTAGTTTTAAACATATATTATTATCACTGTGAAATGGTATTATTATTACCACTGTGAAGTAGTATTACCCAGCGTATCAATTTATGTGCTATGAAATGTTAACATAGGGAAATAATGTTATGAGCGATTTAAAATAATATATATATATGTATACATCAGTACGGTATTGAGAGTTAATTCCGCACCCAGTAAATTTTGTACCAATAGGAATGTCATTTCCCTTAGTTTTAATAGCTGTAAATTATGTCAGTTGCGGCAGAAGCTTACCATTACTTGCCCAGCAAATTCACCTTAATGAGATGTCAAGGGCAGTTTATTTAGCCGTAGTAATAATTATTTGGTCAATAGGTAGATGGGCTGTCATGGGCTTGTTCAGTTAGACTTCAAATGGACGGCTCTTGGCTCTTGATCCACAGTAATTTTCTTCGTGAGAAATTAATTCCGATTTGACTGATTTATACTTTCCATCTGGCTGCCAGTATTGACTTTAGAGTAAATCTTTTCCTTTAATAAAGCCATCGATATGAGGTAGATTTAATCTCGATTCCTGTTGTTTTAATACCAAGTAAAATATTATTATTGTCAGCCACTGTTATCAAATGACTCAGTCCAATCACAGCATTTGGAAATATCATTTAAATCTACTAGTGGTTACGCCAATTTAAATATCTTACATGCAGCTTTTAGGAATCCTTATTCCCTTCAAGAAATAAATAAAATATTACAATTTGTGGCAATGCCAATAATTAAATTGATGAAAATCTCATTGCATGAATAGTTTAACAAGAAGTAATAGTAAAATTCTTTTTATTATAGATGTCATTATCATTATGAAATTTATATAATAATATCCTTTAAAGAAAAATAATAATAAAAATAATAATAATGAGCTCTGAATAAGATGGCATTATGGAAATTTCCGTTCATGAGAAGGAAGCTAGTTTTAAAAGAGGAAGTTAAAAAAATAAAATAAAATAAAATAGGTAAAACCGTATCATTCATGTAATTTCCCTTATTTAGTTCCCCTTAAGGCATTTAAAAAAAAAAAAGAAGGGTAAATAAATAGAGTCACTAAGAGTAAAAGCTTAAATGGAAGTGATGGAGTATTTTTAGGTGCCTTAATTAGGGGAAAAATAAAATAATAGGACATGTGCTATGTCTCTTCTTTTTACTTAGTTTTAAATTCATAATATAAATCAACCTTACTAGTTTTAGAAACACTTACTTCATCCCTTGAATGTTAGTGTTTACGTATGGTTCTTGTGATTTAAGTTAATTTTATAAGTAAAATTAATTATATATATTTATATATGATTTTATATAATTCAAATTTTATCTTTAGGGTTGATTTAATTAATTCTATATATATATATTTATTTATTTATTTTTAGGGAGTAATTAGTGAGGATAATTTAAATTATAATTTTAAAATTAATTTTTACTATATATAATTTTTATGAGATATATATATATATATATTTATATTGTTTTATTTTATAAAGTGAATAAAAAGGGATAATAATACTAGTTGGGTGTAACAAAATTATATTAATGTCATTAATTGACCAAACTACTTTAAGTGTTTTTAGTAAGAATATAATTATTTATATATATTTTTTTTTTGCAATTTAAATCTTTTGGTACAACCTCACCATAGAGAGGTGATTGGAACATCTCTCAGTTAGCATCTTTCAACCAACCCAGTGTTTGAGCCAAACTTTTCCTTGTAATCTAAACGGTGTGTACAATGAACTCCATTCCCTCAACCTTACTTTCTTCCACCCCGCCTTGAGCGACGTGTCATGGGTGGTGTTGCATGAGCAATGACCCTTGATGTATGTAGTATGCAACCTTGCATGTGCATGGTTATTGAATGTTAGTGTTTGAACTTGCACTTTGTAATTTTATTCAAAAAAAATATTGATAGTTGTGTTTTTCCCCTTCATGAAAAATTTAGGCATGACACGGTTATGTTGCATTCCTTCTCACAATGCAGACTCTAATTTAATGCTTCGATTTTATATATATGTATGCACATGTACACAACTTCGTTTGTATGCAGGATTGCAGGTATAAGTCTCGATTCCACCTGCTTCGGCAGGACAGGGCGAGCACCAAATAACCCAACGGATAAATGTTGATACAGAGGTGACGATGAAGTCCTCCCGTTCCATGATGTCAGGTCGTCTCATTTGATTGGTATTGTTCATTGTTGTAATTGTCGTCATTTGTGGCTTGTGTTTCATGTGTCGTCTTTTGATTAATGTTGGTACTTTTTATGTTGTGGTGTATTTGATTTAAATAAAAGAAATAATTAATTGTTTTAATGTTAGATTTAAATTATATTCGAATATTTAAATGATTTAATTATTTTTGAAAATCATATATTACAATTAAATGGTAATTATATATATTAAATGTGTTTTAATTATTTTAATCAATTATCTAGTGGAGGATAATTATTAAAATAATTTATTTAAATTAAATAAGTAATGTGTTGTGCAAGAAAAGTTGCAAAAATAGAAATTAAAACAATAAAACAAATAAAAGAATGAAAAGTTGTGGAAACGAATAGGAATACAGATTTAATTAAAAAGCTGGTTTTTTAAAGAATTGTTTTGTTTTATTTTATTTTTTGCTTTTAGAGTTTTTGGAAGAAATTTACAAGATCTTTGATTTTAATTATGGAGACAGAATTGGGGAAGGGAATGGTTCTGTACTGTTGAGTTTTCTGGAGTTTTCAGGAAAGATATTCCAATCTTTTGCTTGCTGTATCTTGAAGGAGTTTTAGAAAGGGTTTGGCAATCTTTTGTTGGTATTATTCTGGAGTCTTCTGAACAAAGGATGGGATTCGAGTTTGAACACGGAAGCTTGGAGAGGGGATTTGGAAGCAGGAATGAGAATCACTTCATAGAAACCATCAGGATCTAGTCAGCTTCATCAGGTTCTCGAGAGCGTAGGACTACAGGTTCCACCCTCTCTCTTCTTGATTGTGCTAAATCTGTAAAGAATAAGAATGTGATTTAAATCAATTTTTGGTAGGTAAAAGAAATGTTTTTAAAGAATTAGAATTAAATGATTTAGTTGTGAAAAGAAAATATATAAATAATTAGGTTTTCTTACATGAACATTCTTTTGAAATCTAAAATCATTTCTAGGGAAAACAAACGGTAGGAATGTCGGTCAAATTCTATTTGAGCATGCCCTATTTCTTTTAAGTACTTGTTGTGAAAAAGGTTAATCATTTTTTTATTATATGAGATTTGACATGTTCTTTAATCAAATGTATTTATTTATCTTCAACGGGTATTTTCTGTGTTTACACAGAAAACAATAATTCTGTGTTAAATAAATATATACATGTATAATATATATATATATATATAAATATATTCTACATATATTATATATATATATATAAATATATATTCTTAATCTTCATATAAAATAAAATCTGTGTATTAAAAAAATAAAGTCATGGCCGTCGGCGCCCGTACTTAATAGTATGGATTTTCATTTTACAAAAATAAATTAAAAATAAAATAAAACATATAAGTGAAATTTTTATTAAAAAAATAAAAATAAATATAAGTTAATTATTTTGATGGGAGAGGAGAGGGACGGCGCAGGGCCGTACCCCCTCCCCTGCCCCTGCGCTAGGGTCAGGCCACAGATGGTCGTAGCAGTCCGTGGACTGCTGGCGCGACAGTCATACAGACTGTCGCGCGCAGTCCGTAGGACTGGCCCGGGGGGTCCGTGTATTGCAACTTGTTTTTTTTATTATTAAGATTTGTTTTTAAATTTAAACTTGTATATATTTTTTTTAAGATATTTTTTAAATACTGGTTTTTATATGAATTTATTAATATATTTTAAAATATTTGTTAAATGTTATTATATATATATATATATATATATATATGGTATGTTTATTCACAATAAGAGTATAATTACTTTCATTTTGTTTATTACTCTAAGTTTTGAAAATTATAAGAAAATAAAATGTTAGTAGATGTATAATTTCTGTTGTCGATTTATATAATAAAATTGTAATTGTTAATTTAGATAGTTGTAAGTTTAAATGAAATTGTAATTATTAACTTAGATAGTTTGTAAGTTTAAATGAATTGTATTTATTAATTTAGATAGTTTGCAAGGTTGGGATTTTTAGATTAGGTTGTATATGTGAAAATCATAAAGTGGGATTTTATGGGTTATTAAGTGCAACAAATTTTATATGGTAGTGAAATTGTTACTGGACGTTTTAATTTCAATGGTTTCCCGATTTCCTTGGTCGGAGGTTTTAATGTATTTTTAGAAATTTATCAGATGTCTTTTGTTAAGAGTTAAATATTTTGACATAGGATTATTAATTTCTTGTGTTTCTTTATATCATTTCAAAATTGGAGTGCTTTGTGTAAATCAGTTAATCGTCTACTTTAAGTATGAACTTGTGTGATCTAGGTATCATTTTCTATTTTATTGTTATTGACCCTATCCTTGTGATGTGGGAACTCTGTTGTGTTTTGAACCTCATTTAGTCATTGTAAATTTTGGTCCTCTCCAGAGGCATGTTTTATATCCTTTGATGTTGACACTTGTATCCTTGTGATTGGAATATTACGTGATTTTGAGTTTTATTATTTGGAATGGTTGTAGTCGTTGTGATTAGGATTTATCGCGAGATGGATTTTCCTCACATGTTCTTGTGTTGAGTTTTATGCTTTAAAGGTCATCCTCATTTTGGTTATCCTTTTTGGAAAGTGATACTTAATGGTTTTCTTAGGAAGGGTTGAACGGTTTGTTAAGACATTTAGATTATGGATTATTGTGAGAGGGTTAATGCCTCGCGTGTACTTGTTGTGGTATTATGTTTTTCTTTTATGTTTTAGTTCAACCCTTGCCTGGTTTTGAGATATGTTAGGGGTCATAGGGAGAGTGGCCCTTCGTGGGCGCCGGCGCCTCGGATGGAGGAAATGCCAGGGGAACCCACGTAAGGGTAGTTAAACAAGTGATAACCTAAAAATAGAATTTAGTGGGATGGGTAGTAAAACATTAACAAGATAATGATGAAGCCTCATCCACCTGTTAGTGCTAGCATAGACTAAAGGGGACCGAGAAGGCCATGGTTGGCAAGGTCGTTGCCTTGTCATCACAAAAGGTTAACGACTCCGCATGAGTAACCCTATGGAGTGACGCCTTGAGATAGGCTATTAGGAGAACCATAGATGGAAGCGGCACCTTAACTTGGTTGTCTGGTGAATCCATGTAGAGATGGAGGCGGCACCTTGTGATAGGTTGTCTGGAGAATCCATATGAAACCATGCAATGACACTCTCCACTAGACGTCCTTGTCCTTGTTTCTTGTCACCTCTAGATATTGTTATTTTTATTTTGTTCTGATTATAGGGTTCGGGAATCCATAGGTGGGTGCCGGTGCCTCAGTTGGAGGAAGAGCCAGGGGATCCCATGAGAGTTATGTGATGACCCTCCCTACTTGACACCGTCTGACTTGTGCTTGTTGCCTATTGGAATGGTGTATTGAATGGTTGAATTCAGAGTTATTATGGAATCATGTTCATTATATTGGTTCTGATTTATTGGAAATGTATTTTGGGTGTTGGTTCGGTTCTTCTAGATGTTATCTCTTTATGATGTTTCTTTGAATTCTTGTGGTTCTGTTTCATGATTTTTAATTGATAGTACTTCATGTTATTGCGATGAGTCTCTTGGCTCGTACTTGTTATGTGATTTGAGTACGTCGATGGTTGTACATTGCATACTTGAGTTGTATTTGTTTTGTATCATGTTGTTGTTGAGTCGGTTTGACATTCATGGTCGGGTTCACTTCCTCGTCACCTCTGAGCATAGGGGGTGAGTTACTTGTAATTCACATGGTTGGGTGGAACGTGTTCCGCACCCGTTGGGTTCCCCATCAGCATCTTGTCTTCTCAGCATTCCACAGTGGAGTTGTACCAGTGATCATTTGTATTTCATATTTCATTATTCTTGTATCAATCCCCATGTTGGAAAATTTAATGTAATTCATTTATCAGAGATTGTAATGTAACATTAAAATAATGATGTAATAGTTAGGATTATTTGTATCTTTATTAAGAGTTTTACTGTGGATGTAATTATGCGATGTTTATTATACTCGCATCATGGTTATTGGATGTATCATTGTTTAGGGTTATTATAAAATAAATGGTTAGGTTGTATTCTTTATCTTTATTTGTGTTTAGTGTTGCGAAGTAACCTCACATGCCCCAGAGAACCAAGTATGTTAATGTTATGTAATGTGCTATGTGAATTATGGTTAAGTGTTATTACATGTTTAATCTAAATATTTTTAAAAAAAAAATTATTTGCAAATGTGTGTGTTCTCTGGGGTTTGCACGACGGGCGTTACAACTTGGTATCAGAGCATAGGTTCATACACTAGGCACTATGTGTGCTCACTATGTAACCTTGCATTTAGTCCCTTGAGTCTAGAGTTTCATGTTTTTGTTGTGTTTGTTGTGAACCTAAGTTTCTTCCATTAGCCGGTCTTAGGGTAATGGTGCAGGAAACTGATGGAAGGGATAGGACCCTCCATGTAGTGCGCAATGCACCGATATCCTTCCTATCAAGGATGCACTATGAACCCTTGTGTCATTGTGTGATGTGGTTTCCAGTGATGCGAGTTATGAGTGTGGTTTGTGGCATGTTCTTTGTGTGGTTGTTGTGTGCTTATTCTTCTCTATTTTATGGCTTCCTGGAGTAAGCCATATCCTTGGCGGGGAGAATGTAATACCCCCTTATTATTAATACTTTTTAATATTATTTGTTACTCTTATGTGTGAGCTTGATTCTATTTTCTATTGGTGATTAGTTCACCGTCTTGGTGTGGGTGGATGCCTCTCGTATTAGGGAATCTTATTTCCTTTTGTTTACCGGCTTCTAGGAGTAAGCCGATTTTATGAGGGGGAGGATGTAGTACCCCTCCTCTTTCTGTTTGGATTTATTATTTTTCTATGTGTTTGTTTGCTACTTGTGATGATGATGATATTGTGTGAGTTGGATAGTTAGACATTTGATGATGTTGTTATTCCATTAGTAGACATGATCAGTTCATATGATATTGTGATTGGTTATATTAGTTGATTTTTAGAATTATATTATGATGCAATGATTTAATGAATTATGTCATGAGATGAAATTGTTAGTTTAGAAATGTTATTTTATCAGTTAAATTATAATTATTAAGATAGGTGTAATGAAGGACAATATAGCATCATTCGTTCGCGAGTGCCTTGTTATGTTGCGATTCCTTCTCACAATGCAGTACTCTAATTTAATGCTTCAATTTTATATATATGTACGCACATGTACACAACTTCGTTTGTATGCAGGATTGCAGGTATAAGTCTCGATTCCAGCTGCTTCGGCAGGACAGGGTGAGCACCAAATAACCCAATGGATAAATGTTGATACAGAGGTGACGATGAAGTCCTCCCATTCCATGATGTCAGGTCGTCTCATTTGATTGGTATTGTTCATTGTTGTAATTGTTGTCATTTGTGGCTTGTGTTTCATGTGTCATCTTTTGATTAATGTTGGTACTTTTTATGTTGTGGTGTATTCGATTTAAATAAAGGAAATAATTAATTGTTTTAATGTTAGATTTAAATTATATTCGAATATTTAAATGATTTAATTATTTTTGAAAATCATATATTACAATTAGATGATAATTATAGATTAAATGTGTTTTAATTATTTTAATCAATTATCTGGTGGAGGATAATTATTAAAATAATTTATTTAATTAATTTGGTAATGTGATGTGCAAGTAAAAGTGCCAAAAAATAGAAATTAAAACACAAAACAAACAAAAGAATTTAAAAGCTGGGGAAACAAATAGGAACACAGATTTAATTAAAAGTCGGGTTTTTTAAAGGAACTGGTTTCTTATCATTTATTTTTTCTTTGTATTTTTGGAAGAAATTACAAGATCTTTTATTTTAAATTATGGAGCACGTAATTGTGGGTGCGAATGGTTCTGCATCATTGAGTTTTCTGAGGCCAGCAGTGATATTCCAATCTTGCCTAAGCAGTATCTTAAATATTTTAGAAGGGTTTGGCACCCCTGCTGGTATTATTCGAGTCTTCCGGGAACAAAAGGATGGGATCTCGGCCTAAAACAGTGCCAGCTTTGAGAGGGACTGAAGCGAGAATGAGGAATCACTCAGAAACTGAATGTGATCTAGTCACCTTCATCAAAGCCCTGGAGCAAGTAGGGATCATTGCAGCGTTCCACCCCTCTCTTCTTGATTGTGTTGAACTAGAAAGAATAAGAAGGCAGATTAAACTCAATTTTGTAGGAAAAAGAAATGTTTTAAAGAATTAGAATTAAATGATTTAGTTGTGAAAAGAAAATATATAAATAATTAGGTTTTCTTACATGAACATTCTTTTGAAATCTAAAATCATTTCTAGGGCAAACAAACGGTAGGAATGTCGGTCAAATTCTATTTGAGCATGCCCTATTTCTTTTAAGTACTTGTTGTGAAAAAGGTTAATCATTTTTTTATTATATGAGATTTGACATGTTCTTTAATCAAATGTATTTATTTATCTTCAACGGGTATTTTCTGTGTTTACACAGAAAACAATAATTCTATGTTAAATAAATATATACATGTATAATATATATGATATATATATAAATATATTCTTTACATATATTATATATATATAACATATATTCTTAATCTCTCTGCATAAAATAAAATATGTGTATTTAAAAAATAAACTCATCGCTTCTGCGTCTTATCATAGTGATGGATTTTCTCATTTACAAAATAAATTAAAAAATAAAATAAAACATATAAGTGAAATTTTATTAAAAATAAAAAATATGCTTAATTTACTTTTATTTGCAGGAGAGATCTAATGGTGCCGTACCTCCTCAGCCGTGGGTCACAGACTGTGCCACTTGATGGCCATACAGTCATGGATCATTGGCGCACAGTCATATTGCATCATTACACAAGCAATCAGAGGATCAGTCTTAAAATCCGCGGTATTGCAACTCTGTTTTTTATTATTAACACTTGGTTTTAAATTTAAACCCCGTATATGTTTTTTAAGATATTTTTAAACATCGGTTTTATATGAATCACAATATATTCGAAAAATGAATTGTTAAATGGGTTATTATATATATATATATAAATGGTATGTTTACCGCTAAATAAGAAAGTATATAATTACTTACTTTTACGCCCACACCTCGAAGCCTTTAAAAATTATAAGAAAAAGAAAATGTTGTGGATGTATAATTTCGCTATTCTAATTTATATAATAAAATTGTAATTGTTTAATTTAGATAGTTGTAAGCTTTAAAATGAAATTGTAATTATTAACTTGATAGCTGTAAGTTTAAATGAATTGTATTTATTAATTTGATAGCCTTGCGCTTCTTACTTTTGTGATAGGCTATGGAAAATCACAAAAGTGACTTTACGGGTTATTAAGTGCAACAAATTTTATATGGTAGTGAAATTATTATCGCGACGCTTTAATTTCAATAAATTTCCTCGATTTTCATTGGTCGAGGCCTTTAACGTATTTTAGAAATTTATCATAGCGTCTTTACAGAGCAAATATTTTGACATAGGATTATTAATTTCTTGTGTTTCTTTATATCATTTCAAAATTGGAGTGCTTTGTGTAAATCAGTTAATCGTCTACTTTAAGTATGAACTTGTATGATCTAGGTATCATTTTCTATTTTATTGTTATTGACCTTATCCTTGTGATGTGGGAACTCTGTTGTGTTTTGAACCTCATTTAGTCATTGTAAATTTTGGTCGTCTCCAAAGGCATGTTTTATATCCTTTGATGTTGACACTTGTATCCTTGTGATTGGAATATTACATGATTTTGAGTTTTATTATTTGGAATGGTTATAGTCGTTGTGATTAGGATTTATTGCCAGATGGATTTGCCTCGCATGTTCTTGTGTTGAATTTTATGCTTTAAAGGTTATCCTCGTTTTGGTTATCCTTTTGGAAAGTGATACTTAATGGTTTTGTTAGGAAGGGTTGAACGGTTTGTTAAGACGTTTGGATTATGAATTATTGCGAGAGGGTTAATGCCTCACGTGTACTTGTTGTGGTATTATGTTTTTTATGCTTTGGTTCAACCCTTACCTAGTTTTGAGATATGTTAGGGTCATAGGGAGGGCTCCTTTCTACGGCCACTGGATGGAGGAAGCGTGAACCCAAGCATAAGGGTAGTTAAACGTTGAATCCTATAAATAGAATTTAGGGGGATGGGTAGTAAAACATTAACAAGATAATGATGAAGCCTCATCCACCTGTTAGTGCTAGCACAGACTAAAGGGGACCGAGAAGGCCGTGGTTGGCAAGGTCATTGCCTTGTGATCACGAAAGGTTAACGACTCCGCATGAATAACCCTATGGAGCGGCACCTTGAGATAGACTGTCAGGAGAACCATAGATGGAAGCGGCACCTTAACTTGGTTGTCTGGTGAATCCATGTAGAGATAGAGGTGGCACCTTGTGATAGGTTGTCTGGAGAATCCATATGAAACCATGCGATGACACTCTCCACTAGACGTCCTTGTCCTTGTTTCTTGTCACCTCTAGATATTGTTATTTTTATGTTGTTTTGATTATAGGGTTAGGGAATCCATAGGTGGGTGCCGGCGCCTCAGTTGTAGGAAGAGCCAGGGGATCCCATGAGAGTTATGTGATCTAATCTCTCCTAATTTTCTTACACCATCCTCGACTTTGTGCCTGCTGGGCTCATTGAATGGCGTGTATTGAATGGCTGGAACTGTGAGTTATTATGGAACGCGTTCATTACATTGGTTCCGACGCATGGAAACGTATTTGGTGTTGGTTCATTCTTTTCCGGATGTTATCTCTTTGGCGATGTTTCTTTGAATTTTGTGGTTCTGCCTTCATCATTGTTAAAATTGATAGTACTTCATGTTATTGCATGTGAGTCTCTCGGCCCTACTTGTTATGTATTCGAGTACATCGATGGTTGTACATTGCATACTTGAGTTGTATTTGTTTTGTATCATGTTGTTGTTGAGTCGGTTTGACATTCATGGTCGGGTTCACTTCCTCGTCACCTCTGAGCACGGGGGGTGAGTTACTTGTAATTCACATGGTTGGGTGGAATGTTCTCCGCACCCGTTGGGTTCCCCATCAACATCTTGTCTTCTCAACATTCCGCAATGGAGTTGTACCAGTGATCATTTGTATTTCATATTTCATTATTCTTGTATCAATCCCCATGTTGGAAAATTTAATGTAATTCATTTATCAGAGATTGTAATGTAACATTAAAATAATGATGTAATAGTTAGGATTATTTGTATCTTTATTAAGAGTTTTACTGTGGATGTAATTATGCGATGTTTATTATACTCGCATCATGGTTATTGGATGTATCATTGTTTAGGGTTATTATAAAATAAATGGTTAGGTTGTATTCTTTATCTTTATTTGTGTTTAGTGTTGCAAAGTAACTTCGCGTGCCCCAGAGAACCAAGTATGTTAATGTTATGTAATGTGCTATGTGAATTATGGTTAAGTGTTATTACATGTTTAATCTAATTATTTTAAAAAAAATATATATTTGCAAATGTGTGTGTTCTCTGGGGTTTGCACGACGGGCGTTACACTAAGACATTTTATTTTATTTCCCACTAATTTAGGCACTGAAGCTAATGTACTTATGGTCAATTTTCATGCAATTTTTTTCCTACTAACTATTGACATAATCATGAAAATTTTATTTAAAACAATTAAAACAAGATTTCCCTGATGACATCACGTTTATGATGTTATCACTAACTCTATTCATGCAACACTTTAATAGAGAAGGATTTCATCTTTTAGGGAAATTCTAACTTAATCTTTAGAAAAAAATGAAATCAAAATTTCTTTCACTTAAACCCACCTTGGGAACATAAGAGAGATATATCCTTAACAAAATTTCCTAATTGTAGTTGATTCAAATTATTCACATTGATATATTAACACCTATAACTCTAAAATGATAATCCACATTACTTCTAATGGTTAAATTGAGATAATAAAATTTATGTTTTAGAAAAATGTAATTAGTGAATTTTGATGATAATTACTATTAATAATATGAGAACTTAATATTAACAATGTTCAATAATATTGATTTTGATTAATTTAAATCTTAATTGTTAACTCTAATTTTAGGCTAGATAGTAAATATAATATTAATTCAAGGAAGTCGAAGACATTAATATTTCTTATATTGATTTGGAGCAAAGCTGTTTCTATTTTTATAAATGTCTATACAAAAATAAAATCAATATAATTTTAGTTCATGGAATATATATAATGCATTAATCAAAGCTTAACCAATAAATCTAATGGTAAAATAATTTATTAATACCTTTTGATTTATAAAAAAATTTCTATACAATTTAATCCAATAAGTTGGGAATTTAGTATACTATACAAATAAATATATACATACATACATACATACATACATACATACATATATATATATATATATATATATATATATATATATATATATATATATATCTTGATGACCTATGGTGAGCTAGGGTGAGACTAGTCCTTGGGGATGCATGTAATCGCCTACAAGCCACATGAATCAGGTGATTTTGGGCCTCCGAGTCGAACCTAAGACCTTAGGGAGCAAACCAAAGACTCAAGCCAACTCGACTACCTGTGGGGGCATAAAAATAAATATTTTATCCATAGGTTTTATAAGACATAACAATCCACAACATTATTCAAACTAAGCCAAAATCATATACAATCAATGCTATAGACGTTTAGAGATAATATTCACATCAGTGATCATAAAAATAGTATCAGAATCATGTGTATTAATGGATTCTGTAGTTTACTTTTTTAAATTTAAATTTATAATGTGGAAACTAATACCAACAAAATTCATTAGCATCCAATCTATGTATTTTCCATTTGATCATTTGATAATCATGATATGTAAAATTTAATATGGTTATTAAATTTCTAGGGTTTACTGTAGAACCCAAATAATCTATTCATTTCATAGATATTATCAATAATTTCCCTATATGTTCTTTTCTTTCTAACATCTGAAGTGGGGAAATTTAATTATTATCTATCTTGAAAACATAGATTCTAATTTTGAAAAAAATAAAAATTCTCAAACACCATATCATTTTTAAATGAAAATTAAATCATGCTAATAAGAAACTAACTTGAAACTAACTTGAGTGTATTTTCTTGGAGCATTACAATTCATCTCCCTATTAAATTACTCATAATTAGGAATTTCCAAGGAATATAGCTTCATACAACCAATATGTCCCATATACAAATTTAGCACTAAATAATGATAAAAAATAACACAATTCTCATTCACAACTAATGCACTAATAATCATATATGTAATGCACTGCCATTGTTTCCATTAAAACCAAGCATAAAGAACAAATTAACCAAATAATTTTATTTTTTTTAGAGATTCGATTACATAATTGTCTTAAGGATTCCAAGATGATGTTACATAAACATTATAAATAAGATCAACACATCATAACATAAAACATAAGTACAATTTGAATTCATGAATAATCGAGTTTTCAAAACTTTATACAATCAGGTTACAAATATATCTAGATTACATCATGTGATATTTTAATAAATCTCAATACATTATAATGATGAGACAATGAGTACACTCATATACATGATGTAAATATAAACAAAAGAGGATAATGATCACATCAAATCCAACATTCATGTCCATGAACACGTTCTGCATCCACTGTCATGATCAATGAAGTAGCATGAACCAACTACAAGTATAATATCATATGTAAGAGTATCCAATGAAGGTATAGCACAGTTTCCTCCCAACCACATGAAACTCGAAGGTCCACTCCCTCCATGCTTGGAGATAATGACAGGTCCATAGAACAAACAAGAAGAAAAAATAATACATTTACTTGGTTTACATTCACATAACAACATAATGATTTCAAAACATATCGAACAAACTCCCAATGGAAAAACACAACTAGAAATAACTCTCCACAAAAGACCAAAATCATGTAATAGGAAAAGAGTGTCATCATACAGTTTGGGATAGGTTACCCTGGTGAATCTTCCTAGACTACTAGCCCTCTCCAAGAGTTACCTTGGCAATCTCTACCGATTCCCGACCCCTATGAAAACTGGTGTGGAGTCGTTCCATATTTCAAGAAGACAAGATAGGTGACTAGCCATTCCAGGCCTTCTCAACCTTTCCTCAATCTAAACGAGCATAAAGAAAATAGGAGAGGTATACTTATATCTGAATTAATCTTTAATTCTACCCAACCCCTAGTACATTAGTTAGGTTTCCACTGGATTACAAAACCTACTATAGGTTACCCTGACAACCATTTAGGGTTTTAGCCCTACCGCAAGCCACTCTTCCTAAAAACATGAAGAGTTACCTTGGCAATCTCTACCGATTCCCGACCCCTATGCAAATTGGTGTGGAGTCGTTCCATATTTCAAGAAGACAAGATAGGTGACTAGCCATTCCATGCCTTCTCAACCTTTCCTCAATCTAAACGAGCATAAAGAAAATAGGAGAGGTATACTTATATCTGAATTAATCTTTAATTCTACCCAACCCCTAGTACATTAGTTAGGTTTCCACTGGATTACAAAACCTACTATAGGTTACCCTGACAACCATTTAGGGTTTTAGCCCTACTGCAAGCCACTCTTCCTAAAAACATGACACAACAACAAAAGAAAAGGGATAGCCACCAAGCACAAAGATGAAAACAACAAATGTTTACATCTTTATCTAGAGATAGACCATAATCTCCAAAATGCCTCTTAGACAACAAAAAAATGTGCAAAGCTATACCCCAAGTGAAATCATTGTAATTGAGCAACATAATTAAAGCGTAATTATCTTAACAATACAATTTTCACTTCCCTAGCCTTTGAAGAAATGAAATAAAACTTAATAACATTATATGTACATACTCAATAATTACAATCATTGAATCTTCATGAATTAACAGTTGATAATAAACAATTTATTGACATTATTATATGTCTTATAATTTTAAAGAAAATACATCTATTATTATTATTCAATAAGGATGATATAAATCCTGTACATTTAAAAATCAACCATTTAAAACCAATACAATTTACTATATATATAAATATATGATAGCGATCTAAGAGTCATTTGTATTATTCAATTTTACAAAGAATCAAATTACAATACATAAACTTAAAATTCTATCTTTTTTTTTGGTTAACATAAGCCCACATCTTATCAATACATGTGCCATATATATACTAACTACTAGTTAAGTAAATGTAATCTTATAACAAGGAATCAACCACTAGTATGTCATGCAAAGGAGATTTTGCACATAAGATAAGAGTGATAGTTACAAATAGATAACATAACTATAAATGGTAAACAATACGCCTATAACGCCCCACCACACAACCCTAGAGTAAGTTGAAATCAACTACTCAAACATACTAATTTTTTTTTTTTAGAACAAATAACATGCAAGATCACTACCCATTGTAACAACCTCTAAGGTTACGAGACTGAGATTACTTTAAAAACCAAACAAGAAAGATGAATTGAAACCATAGCATTTAATTACTTAATGAATTAAGAAACACATACATTCTATACATGTTAAATTACATCCAAGAATAAGAGATACCGCATGATTTCAAATAACAATCATTTAACAATAAGATTAGAAATCTCATTCCCCAAATGAGGTAAATCCAAAAAGCATGGTTATAAATTACATCTTCCACCTCGATAAAAAATGAGGTGTAATTAATTACAATATTCAACTGAAATGAATAAAGCATGAAATGAACCTAGATCCCACAAGCTCTCCAACTGGAAATCTCATCCACATGAACAAGAAGAAAGCCCAACAAAGTAAGGTGCACATTCCACCCAACCAACTGATACCCAAAGGCTCACCCCCCATGCTAGGAGATAGTAACAAGGAATTCCTATACAAGACCATCTACCTCTAGACATATGCTAATACATAACTGAACTGAATCGAATACAATCACAACATCACTTAACACAATGGTTACAATGCTTCCAGAGAATAATGATCATCTACATAGTACAATAGACTGGCTTTTGGTTAACATAGAGAGAGTGTCACACATCATTTACTATGAGTTACCCTAGCTCAACCTTCCTAGGCTACCGGACCCCCATCCTGGGTTACCCTGGCTTGCCTCTACCAACCACTGGACCCCCATACAAACTGTGCTTCTTGTCTCATCTCAAGCCTTAATAAGCATATGAGTCATGAGAGAGGAATTTATTATCTTAATTAGTCTGAAAGTTTTTCATTAATTCTTTTTAAGTTATCACTTACTTAAACCATAAGTGAGTTACCTTGGTGCCCCTCTATGTGCCAGACCCCCACAAAGAGCCACTCCCCTATCAACAACACATACAAACCAATCACCAAGGGAATCCCAAGTGCATACTAACAATATAAAACCACTCCAAATCTAGGAGGAACATATAATAAAAAGTCACTGCAAACACTGGAGGAAACAAAACACATAATCCACTCCTTCCAAAGGAGGCACAAACCACCTAAACCTCTCCTAAACTAGGTAAAACAACAGGATACAACTATACACACTACCCAAGACAATACAAAGGTTGACTAACATATTACGACAACCCACACAATTAAATGAAAACCTCATCTAGAAGACTTACATAACAATTCACTCCATTTTCCCAACAACGACAATGAGAGAAAACACATAACGAAAAGGAACTTTTGGCAATTAAATAACCTAATTTAGGAATTCCTAAATACAAACAACACAATGACATATTGCATGTAATCAATTAAGATAATTAACATTATTTGAAAATATTCAAAAGTAATTAAAATTACATTGGAAACGGTAAGGAACTTAAACTAATAATTTAATTCCATGTTTTTCTCGATTATCATAATTATCAAAATCAAATTTTAAATAAAAACCATTTTGTTATAATTTTTTTTATTTCAATAAATTATTCTAAAGTAACCATCTTAGGATCAATATATTTAAATATAAATATATCTTAAACATACATATATATATAATCATATATTCAATGTATATACAGTTATATATATATAAATATGCAAATATAATTTAAATATATATATTTTTAAAAATCAATTTAAATTCTCAATTATTTAAATCAAACTCCAATTTGCTAATTAATTACACCAATAAAATATACACATATATATATGTATATATAATATATATATTATATATATATAAATAATATATAATATATATATACTTATATTTTGAATTTAAAAAAACATATATATAAATAAATATATATGCATACATATTTATATAACATATATTATATATATATTATAAAAAAATAATTTAAATATAATATATATTATATATAATATATAATATATATATATAATTTTATAATAATAATAATAAAAAAATGAAAAGTTAATAGCTGTTGCACAGCCCCTGCTGGGAGCTACTACAGAGCCCCTCCCCAGCATGGGGGTCGCTGCCTATGAAGGAAACGGTGGTGTTGCCTTCACAGCCAACACCTCCCATGGTTGGGGGGCGGCTGTGGGGTAGCATCCCAACCCCATACCAATTATCTTTAAAACTTAAATTTTGTTTTTTTAAAATGAAAAATAAAAATACAATAAATTCCCTATAACTCCCAGACCTTTCAAACAAGGACAAAAATTTCTGAAATAAACATATAGGGTTTGAACAATAAGAAATATATATATATATAAGCACAAAAATCTTCACTTACAATTAAATTGGACAAGCTTTCAAGAAATTAAACTACAACACAATAATATACAAACATGGTTTCATAGATTCAATTTCTAGATATCCCCAATTTCAAATACAAAAATTTAAATGCTTTCCTTTTGTTTCCTTTTCCATTTTCTATTGTTAAACTTGGAAATTTCTGTTGAAAGAGTTTTCTTTTCCACAAGAAATCTAAATTATTTCAAAATTTTAGCAGGGTTTTCAAATTTGTTTGCACAAGTTTTGAAAACATAAAAAAAAAACCAGATTTTCAAAACAATATAAAAAAACAAGAACCTGTTTGCAGCTTGAAGAAAAAATCTTGTGTTCAGCTGCAAAAATCTTTCCAAATCTTCACTCCAATCCAATAATGCATATCTAAAACAAGAATACCTTCATTTTCCTTTTAACAATAATTTTCTTCCAAAATGAAATATCTTCCCCAAATTTAGTCAACTTCCCTAAAATATCTCGTCCACCATAGTTATTACTCCCTCTATGCATTTTGGAGATTTTTTTTTTTTTTTGAAAATTTAAAACTAAAATTTCTATTCAACAAAAAATTTAAAACTTCTAATAATTCCTTTTCAAAAGAATTTGAAACTTTTTAATAATTTCTTAAAAAAAAAAACTACAACTTTTAAAATTTCCTTTTCCAAAAATAAATTAACACTTTTAATTTCTTGCAATTTTTTTAAAACCACATGAACCATTTTATTTATGCACTCCACAAATAAGTTTAATTAATTAGTGCAACATAATTAATTTAATTCATCAATAAAACAAATCTAATCCAATATTACATCATTTTATTAATTAAATTAAATTAATTAATAGATTAAATAACATTTCTAGCATTATAACTAGATTTATTTAATAAACAACTTAAATACATAAAGACATTTATTTACCTTTTCCCACTTGCAGTTAAACAAAATCAAGGAGAGATGAACAACAAGAAGCAACTTAACCTGACTAAAACCTAATGACACACTATGACTAGGGTGATGACTTTGCACGAAAAACCTAGCTACTATCTCTGAATCGAATATCGTTAGCCAACAGACACACTCAAACCTGTGAAACCAGGTGGAGTCGATGTTTCATACCTGTCAACTTGCGAACAAAGAGTATATTGAACATGCATAGATATAATATAATAAACACACCATGAAGAGGAAATCTCAGAATCACAGGGTGTTCGCAAGCGAGTGGTACAATCTCGTCCCCTTCACTAATACAGTATTACTAACTGACAAATCTAACATCAATAATATAATCAAAAGCATAGAGAATCATTAATTCAATATTTGCTAAGCTAATCCAAAGCATGCCATAATGATAACATTAGGATAAAATACCATCACATCAAAATATAACATTCACATCACTTTATAGTTTGTGAAAAAATAGTAGCCAAGTTCCAAAGTCAAAGTATTAATAGAAACAAAGCATAACAAAGAAAAAAACACTGTCCGATTAAAAGAGCCAAAATGGAGGGGTGTAACATCCTCCCCCCAAGGGTCAGGCTTACTCCTGGAAGTCTGCGAACATAAGGGATAGATCTCCCTGAAAACCAACTAGACCCTAACCTACTCAGTATCTTGATCCTTAAGGATTAACTTCTGAAACCAAAGGATGAATTGCACCCAGATGCTCGGCCTGATTGTTATCGAGCATAGTAAATACCCTATGTAATCTACCTGCATCTCCTACTATCAGCTCTAAATGCGTTGACCTCTGACTAAAACTAGAAGTGCCCTGTTGAGGACACTATCGAGCAAAGTGGCCCTGTTGACCATAAGTGAAACATCCTGTCCCTTTATCGAATCCCTAAACACCTAGAGATACACTAGGTTATGGAAAGCCACCTCCACTAAATGCTGACTAAGAACTCTAAGCAGGTTGATCATAACAATCACGATGAGCTCGCATCCAACTCCAATCTCTCTTTTTTTGTTTCCAACTTCTATCATGTTGGGACTGAGGATTCTATTGCCTTGATTGTGAAGGTTGTTGCTGCTCACCCTTAGCAGGTGAATAATGCCCTCTAGAAAAGCCTGTAGCCTAAGATCAACCACTCTAAGATCCAACACCAATGGAAGGTGCACTACCAAATTGAACTCCCATCTGACCACCTAAAAAACAAAGATAAATTCTCCTCAACAATACGAGCCTTATCCACAACTATCTCCATGGTCTTGAGCTTAAATACCCAAACTCCACCATTGATCTAGGTGTTTGAGCCCCTAATGAAATGTTGAACCAACATACCCTCATCATCACCTATGTCTACAAACTCTTTCAGCTCAAAAAAATGGCACTCAAACTATTCCATTGACATATCGATCTGTCGTAAGGTATGGAACTCATCTCCACGATGCTGGTGCCAATGATTAGAAAGGAATCTGGCCTTGAACCTCTCTAGGAACAAATCCCAAGATACAGTACTAATATCTATATGGAGCTTCTACTCCTCTATCCTCCACCAGGTAGATGCAAAGTCCCTCAAATGCATGATTGGACACCTAGCTTTGGTGTTGCTACCATAAGGATGCATAGCAAAACACCTATACAGATCAATCAACCAAGTATTAGCCTTTGATCAACTACCCAAACCATCAAATATAGGCGGACGAGCTCTGAGTAAATCTCTCATATGAGTAGCCATGACTGCCTCAGATGAAGATGGAACCTGATCGCTCTCACCTATAACCTTCTTATCTCTATCCTGCCTAGGGCCCATATGAGAGCAAGAGTGTCCTCTAGGAAGCGACGCAACTGAGCATCCCCAATCCTTGGTGGATCCTGATGCTGATTACCAACCTTTGGCACATATTAAGAAGCCTGTTGCTCTACATGATCTGAAACATGGGGAACAATGGGAGGTGTATCCTACTAATTATGTCCTCGACTGCCTATACGGCCATGACCTCTACCACAACCTTGCCTAGGTGGCATTTTCCTGTATAGATACACACCACAACATAAGACAAGGTACACAAACATAAATTCTATGTAGCTAGCAACTTAATGGGTTTGACATTATCTTAGAGCACCCAGTGTTTGAACTTGGGCTCTAATACCATGTGTAACGCCCCACCACACAACCCTAGAGGAAGTTGTTATCAACTACTCAAACGTACTTTTTTTTTTTTTAGAACAAATAACATGTAAGATTACTAACCATTGCAATAAGCTCTAATGTTACGAGAATGAGATTACTTTAAAACCTAAACAAGAAACATGAATTGAAACCATAGCTTTTAATTACTTAACAAATTAAGAAACACATACATTCCGTACATGTTAAATTACATCCAAGAATAAGAGATACCACATGATTTCAAATAACAATAAGATTACAACTATCATTCCCCGAATGAGGTAAATAAAAAAAACATGGTTATAAATTACATCTTCCACCTCGATAAGAAATGAGGGGTAATTAATTACAAGATTCAACTAAAATGAATAAAGCATGAAATGAAACTAGATCCCACGAGCTCTCCAAATGGAAATCTCGTCCACACGAAAAAGAAGAAAACCCAACAAAGTAAGGTGCATGTTCCACCCAACCAAGTGATACCCGAAGGCTCACCCCCCATGCTATGAGATAGTAACAAGGAATTCCTATACAAGACCATCTACCTCTAGACACAGGCTAATACATAACTGTGCTGAATCAAATGTAAACATAACATCACTTAACACAATGGTTACAATGCTTCCAAAGAACAATGATCATCTACGCAGTACAACAAACTGACTTCTGGTTGACATAGAGAGAGTGTCACACATCATTTTCTATGAGTTACCCTAGATCAACCTTCCTAGACTACCGAACCCCCATCCTAGGTTACCTTTGCTTGCCTCTACCAGCCGTCAGACCCCCATACAAACTATGCTTCTCATCTCATCTCAATCCTTAATAAGCATATGAGTCATGAGAGAGGCATTCATTATCTTAATTAGTCTAAAAGTTTTTCAATAATTCTTTTTAAGTTATCACTTACTTAAACCCTAAGTGAGTTACCTTGGCACCCCTATATGTTTCAAAGCCCCCAAAAGAGCCACTCCCCTATCGACAACACATACAAACCAATCACCAAGGGAATCCGAAGTGCACACTAACAAGACAAAACCACTCCAACTCTAGCAGGAACATATAATGAAAACTCACCCCAAACACTGGAGGCAACAAAACACATAATCCACTCCTTCCAAAGGAGGCACAAACCATCCCCATTCGTGAAAACCAGGTAAAACAACAGGATACAACTATATGCACTACCCAAGACAATACAAAGGTTGACTATCATATTATGACAACCGACACAAGCAAATGAAAACCCCATTTAGAAGACTTACATAACAATTCACTCCATTTGCCCAACAACAACAATGAGAGAAAACACATAACAAAAATACACTTTTGGCACTTAAATAACCTACTTTAGGATTTCCTAAATCCAAACAACGCAATGACATATTGCATGTAATCAATTAAGATAATTAACATTATTTGCAAATACTCAAAACTAATTAAAATTACATTGGAATCTTTCAAGAACTTAAACTAATAATTTAATTCCATGTTTTTTTCGATTATCCATAATTATCAAAATCAAATTTTATATAAAAAACATTTTGTTATAACTTTTTTTTTATTTCAATCGATTATTCTAAAGTAACCATCTCAAGATCAATATATTTAAATATAAATATATGTTAAACATACATATATATATATCGTATATTCAATGTATATACAATTATATATATATATATATATTTTAAAATCAAGTTAAATTCTTAATTATTTAAATCAAACTCCAATTTGATAATTAATTACACCAATAAAATACACACACACACACATATAATATATATATAAATATAAAATATATATACTTATATTTTGAATTTTTAAAAAAACATTTATATAAATAAATAAATATATACATATATATATTTATATAACATATATTATATATATATTATAAATAAATAATATATATATATATATATAATATATATATATATAATATATAAAATATATATAAAAATTTATAATAATAATAATAATAATAATAATATTAAAAAAAATAGGGGACACAACCCTCCCCAACATGGGGGTCACTGCCTTCATAGCCAATGCCTCCCATGGTTGGGGGGCGGCTGTGGGGTAGCATCCCAGCCCCATACAAATTATTTCTAAAACTTAATTTTCATTTTTAAATGAAAAATAAAAATACAGTAAACTCCCTGTAACTCCCAGAACTTTCAAACAGGGACAAAAATTTCTCAAATAAACATACAGAGTTTGAACAATAAGAAATATATATATATATATATATATATATATAAGCACAAAAATCTTCACTTACAGTTAAATTGGACAAGCTTTCAACAAATTAAACTATAGCAAAATAATATACAAACATGGTTTCATAGTTTCAATTTCTGTATATCCCCAATTTCAAATACAAAAATTTAAATGCTTTCCTTTTGTTTCCTTTTCCATTTCCTATTGTTAAACTTGGAAATTTCTGTTGAAAGAGTTTTTTTTTCCACAAGAAATCTAAATTCTTTCAAGATTTTAATAGGGTTTTCAAATTTGTTTGCACAAGTTTTGAAAACTAATAAAAAACCATATTTTCAAAACAGTAAAAAAAAAAACAAGAAGAACCTGTTTGCAACTTGAAGAAGAAATATGGTGTTGAACTGCAAAAATCTTTCCAAATCTTCACTCCAGTCCAATAATGCATATCTAAAACAAGAATACCTTCATTTTCCTTTTAACAACAATTTTCTTCCAAAATGAAATATCTTCCCCAAATTTAGTCAACTTCCCTAAAATATCTCGTCCACCATAGTTATTACTCCCTCTATGCATTTTAGAGATATTTTGCTTTTTTATTTGAAAATTTAAAACTAAAATTTCTATTCAACAAAAATTTAAAACTTTTAATAATTCCTTTTCAAAAGCATTTGAAACTTTTTAATAATTTCTTTTCAAAAGAAATTAGAACTTTTAAAATTTCCTTTTCCAAAAATAAATTAACACTTTTAATTTCATGCATTTTTTTAAAAACCACATGAACCATTTAATTTATGCACTCCACAAATAAGTTTAATTAACTAGTTCAACACAATTAATTTAATTCATCAATAAAACAAATCTAATCCAATATTAGATCATTTTATTAATTAAATTAAATTAATTGATAGATTAAATAACATTTCTAGCATTATAACCATATTTATTTAATAAACAACTTAAATACATAAAGCCATTTATTTACCATTTCCCACTTGCAATTAAACAAAATCAAGGAGAGATGAACAACAAGAAGCAACTTAACTCGACTAAAACCTGACGACACACTATGACTAGGGTGATGA
The DNA here is from genome assembly GCA_007258455.2 of Sequoia sempervirens. Lineage (NCBI taxonomy): Eukaryota > Viridiplantae > Streptophyta > Pinopsida > Cupressales > Cupressaceae > Sequoia > Sequoia sempervirens. Next base: position 27,464 of record VDFB02273444.1, read on the forward strand.
CTTGGCACAAAAAACCTAGCTACTATCTCCCAATCGAATACTGTTGGCTAATGGACACGCTCAAACCTGTGAAACTAGGTGGAGTCGATGTCTTGTACCTGTCAACCTACGAACAAAGAGTATATCAAACATGCATATATATAATATAATAAATACACCGTGAAGAGGAAATCTTGGAATCGTAGGGTGCTCGCAAGCGAGTGGTGCAATCTTGTCCCCTTCACCAATATAATATTATTGACTAACGAATCTAACATCAATAATATAATCAAAAGCATAAAGCATCATTAATTCAATATTTACTAAGCTAATCCAAAGCATGCCATAATGATAACATTAGGATAAAATACCATCACATCAAAATATAACATTCTTATCGCTTTACAGTTTACGAACAAATAGTAGCCAAGTTCCAAAGTCAAAGTATTAACAGAAAGAAAGCATAACAAAAAAAAACACTCTCTGATCAAAAGAGCTAAAATGGAGGGGTGCTACAATGCCATGCAGTCCTATCTACTGGGGTTAACCAAAAGGATTTTTTTTGGATATAATAAAAAAACTCCAATAGTTGCACCTTAATTATGCAGACCACATGCCATGCAAACAAATCCTACCCTACAGTGATAATTTTATCTCGAATCTAAAGTAAACATGGGTGATTATTAATGAGGAGATTCAGTTTCAATATAAGAAAATAAGTAAACATTTAATTCTATGAACAATAACAGAGGAGTTTGAGAAACAAAATAAATTTGTTATATGGAAATCAAGATATAATCAAAGGAAAAATTAAGAAAGGAATTTTTAATTCTCTACAATTTCTTGTATTCAAACGCAATAACAAAGAGGTTAATTAAATCTCCACAAAATTCTATTTTCAAATACTGTAGATATAACATGCTATGAATGGTGTCATGGAGATTATTTAAACTTTAACAATGTTCTATCTTCAAGAACTACAACTACAATGGATTCCAATAGGTGCAGGGAGGTTATTTAATTTATATGCCCTATCATGCTCATGAGTTGCTGTTGTGATAAGTTTTATATGGGATCAAGAAGATTATTTAAGCCTCTAAAATATTCATATTTTAAATATTCCAAGTAATAATCTAAGCCAAAACCAACAACTGTGCTGGTACAAGTTATTGTGTGACTTAAGGACTGGTTTAAGAAGATGTTTCAAGGTTTATTTGTTAACTCCAGTCTACCATAACATCAAGAACAACACTCTAAGAAATGGCTATAATGACATAAATACCATAAATGAATAGAGGGTCATTGTTGGGGTCACATATACCTCCACTAATGAATGGATCAGCAACTATCCACAATAGATTGAATTCAAATCATGCAGCCATCATAACAAATCTGGAAGGTCGACGGCTTGGGCTGATCTCTTCTTATAATTTAAAATTTTAAAAGAGAAAAAATTTCAAACATAGAACAAAATGTAAAACATAGATTTTCCTTTCAGCTTGGTTATCATTCCCCTTAATTCAGATTCACAAAATTTTTATCTTATAGATCGAAAGTAAAATTTTTGAAATCTCAATCTGTGAGGCCCAACCCTATCTATATATTTTGTCACACCTTGATAAGTTCAATTATACTAGTTTGATGAATAAAGTAATGATTTAACCTAATTCCATGTTTAATATTTTGATTTTATTACTATTTTAAATGATTATTGTGACTACTTCCCTTCATTAAATGAAAATGGACAAACCATTAAGGATGAATGTGAGAAGATAATATTTAGATTCTTGAACAAGTATCATATGAAGAATACACTTAGATCAATATGAGCTAAGAAATTTTGTGTATCTAATATTAATTTGAATCTTGCTAATAAGTGTCATGTTACTTGGAAAATGATAATGGGTAGGAACAAAGCAGGACTTTGGAAGATTAGGGAAAAGTTTCCAGAAGGATCACTAACCAAGGAACATCAAGGTAAATTTAAAGGATGACTATAACCAATGAGGGGTATACCTAAGGTAGGATAATTCAAGGAAAAATTTATATAAATTAGATACCAAGTTGAATGATGAATTTTATTAGAGGAAGGAGAGAGTCCAAGAGTAAATTTAGTAGTGTAAATAAAATATTTAATGAAGATTAGGTTTTCATTAATATTTCATGCATGCTCGAAGTTTCCATCTTTTATAGGGAAAATAAATGAATATACATGTGTATTAGGATTTACTAACCATTGAATTTGATCTTATTGATATTTTGAACATGCATTTATTATATTTCTAACCCAACATGTATTTGGAAAAATACATGTGACAGTAATGCCAAGGGTAATAAGGGGGAACAATCTAGACCCAAGTAAATATTTATCCTTTGAAGTTTTGAATTTTTTTTACCCTATGACCTAGGAGGTAATTAGGGTTTTGTCTAAGTTGTTAATTGAGTGGAGGGTTTTAATGATTGGTGGCTTAGTGTAGGTACTTTTTGGATCCTTATTGATTATAGTCATGTGGTTAAGAGTGTAAGATCCATTAGGGTTTTCAAATCCTTAGTTAGGTCTTGAATTTCGAATTGGCCTTTAAAGTTGTCTTTTTAGGGTGTTGTATGGTCAATTTCTTTGATATTAGTGCAAAAATAGACCCCTAAGGCCTATAACTATGGAAGGGGGATCTTTTGGACATGTGACTTTGTCCTTAGGACATGATATGACCCTTCAAAAGTCCACTTGAAAAAGTGTGACGAATTTGAGTCCTTGGGAGTTGGGAGAAGTGACGTGTCACTCTCCCACCACTCCCCATAGTTCATTAATGAACTTGGGAAGAGCATCAAGGCTGTCACATGTCTGAAGCCACCTTGTAAGGGATGTTGGGTAGAGCATCATAGTACATTCCCCATCTTCCCAAAAGTCTCACACATGTGTGAGAATTTGTGGGTAGATCAATGGTAGTTGTTGTTTCTTGCTCGGGGGTATGGCTAGAGCCCATGAGGCTTCATGATGCCATTATGGTAGGGTGGAGAGCAAGCCCAAATTTCTTGTGTGCCATTCTCGTTTTGTCAAATGTTGGTTACAATATGAAATAGTTAGTAGTATGTTGAAAAATGAAAGAACAAAAAAAGGAAAGCTTCTAATTCTTTGGCATGTTATTCATTTTATTTCCAAGTATTATTGTAAAATGAAAGTTAGTATAGTGTTGAATGAATAAAGGAATATGGAAAGAGCAAGTCCACGATTGTTGGCATGTAAATCAATATGTCCTAATTTCCTCAAATGTAGTTGTGTCATTGCAAATTTAAGGGATGAATTTTGCATATATAGTTCAATGCAAAGGAAGGTAAAACAAGGCACGTTGTGTCTATTGGTATGCTCATGAGGTTTCATATTTTCATTCTTAAAAGTGAAATAGGGAAAGTTCCATTTGTTGGTATGATTACTTTTCTTAGTTTATTGTCATGTTCTTGAGTAAAGATGGAGAAAAAGTCTCCTTGAAGGCCTAAATACATATTTGCACCTATCATTGTAATTAAATAAACAAATAATATGTTAACTTGAGTTGCACAAATAAAATTAGAAGAATTAGTAACTAATATTTCTTTTAATACAAAAAAAAAAGTGTAGCAAGTAAAGATGAGGGAATATTTAAATAAATATTTTCCCTATTAGAGTCTATCCGCATGTTAATAAGTTGTATAGACATATTATGTCCCAAATTTATTTTATGAGTCCAACCAACTAGATTTAAGAAGTATTCGTTGTAAACATACAATAGAAGAAGAGGAATAGATGATTATGTCAATATAAGAAAAATATAAATATATATATTGTTATTTTAATATATACACGATTTCAGTATTAAATATATGATGAGTCACATATAATATAAAATAAGTATATACATATTTAATATCTATTTTTCTTTTATATATATATATATATATAAACAAAGCCCTTACTATGGGCGCAGCCCCAACAGGGAGACCGTGACCTCCTCCGGAGAGAATGCCCCCCTACCCCAATCACTACCTTTACCATTTAAAATTTGAGAACTTGGAATACATACTACTTCCTCTTCATAGAAAGAAATAGAAAGAAATACACATATTGTATTTTCTTGCTGGTAGTATAGTAAGGAAAAAAAAAAAAGAAAAGAAAAGAGAGAAATACTTTGTATTTTAAAAATATATATTTATACATTTAAAATACAAGCACATCATGTTTAAAGGAGAAAATAAAAATAAAAATATGACTGATTCCTTTTATTGAAATCTTTAAATAAAGGAATTTAATAACACCATTTAAATATTGAAAACAAAAAAAAAATACCTTGTGTAGACATGAAAGATTTAAAAGCAATAATAATACATTGATACGAATAAACTGTATGATGTTGGGCAGCAATACAACACAGGCCGAGCAACAATACAACACAAAAATGTGCATATTATAGGCCTGCAGTGAAAAATAAATAAATAAATAAAACAGAGCATATATGCACTGCTACAGACATTCACAAAGATCCAAACATATTTATGCAGCAAGATGTGAGGAAATAAACTCCTGCCTGTAAAATAAAAAGGAAAGTAAGATAAATGAAAAGAAAATAAAGTCAGATCTAAAATACAAAAAGGGGAATAAAGTTATTTTATTATGTAACAGCCATCTGAATATGAAGCAATAACAGTTTTGTTTTATTTAAACATAGTAGATTTTAAAATGTGTATATATTGCATACACAGTTATGTGTAAACTAAATAAAAAGGAGAACTATGCAAATATGTATATATATACTTCTTTCCCCTGCACTGGCAAACAAAATGAATAATAGAATAAAATGATCGAACATTGAGAAAGTAGAGCACTCAAAAACAATAAAATAAACTAAAATAAAAATTTGAAGAATGAGTTGATGGTAGGAATAAGATAATAAAATGAAAAAGAAAAAAAAACAAAACAAACAAAAGTCTATGATGTGCCTGCGCTCTTCCATAGCCGAGTCCATTCTTTCCCCTTTCATTGCCATCCAAGGAAAATAAAAGGGTAAGAAGTAAAAACTAAACGTCTTGAAAATAGGTCATCTTTTAGGGCTTGCTGGAGTTTGGATAAGACAATAATATTTTTATTTTATTTATTAACTTGTGCGTTGAAATTTATGTCTCCATTTTATTCAAATTTGTAGAGAAAATGAAGAATTAATTCTCTCCTTATCTCTAACTACATTGCTCACATTATAGTTATATCCTCATGTTAAAATGATAAAGTTCGTTCAAGGAATGTAATAATTATTCATTTTGCCTAGTTAAAGTTGAATTTTTGACATATTAAATATACCTTAGTTTAATAGGAGGAAACTAAAAATGGACATAAAAAAAAAGATGCGGGGTTCTTGTAGATAATATTATAAAGATATTAATTATAGATCTCTTTAGCTTAATTGGTGCTTCATAATTTTATTAAATATGTATAATATAACACACCAAATATTCCTCTTTAATATTGATGTGGATTTATTTTTAAGATATAAATAAATAGAATGATTGTTTCTACGTAGTGTAGATCATTTGAGATGACAATTAATATGATATTAGAAAGGTATACATATCTATTTTCATAATTGAATTTATTAAATAAGAGTGAATGGTGATAAAAATATTCATTTTGCGTCGAAGTATATATATATATATATATATGTATGTATATAATTGTGGCATGTTTACAATAGTACAATTATGATTGATGGCTACTAAATTAATTTTCAACTAATCATGTTTCTCTTCTCTTTCAAGCAATTTCATTTCTTAAATGACATTTTTTGTTACTTCTTGGCTAGAGCATGATAATAACATTGTTATTGAAAATTTATAGCGGAATCATAGTTAAGTTGTTAATGGAGTTAATTGATGATGACAATTTTCTTTTACTAATGATGAAATGGAAAATAAATAATGATCTTGCTATTGGTTGCTTTAATAAGGATAATGCTCCCATCAATGTATTGAACTATTCAAAACAAATTATTGGTTGAAGGCTAATAATGACACTATTATGGTTTGGTTATGATTAGTTAATACTATTGTGAGTAGGGTTAATTAATAATAGTATCATTGAGGTCACATACTAATATTACTATTGTCCACCTCTAAGCATGGAGTAAATAGAAAAATATTGTATCCAATAATGATAGTATTATTATTTGGAGATGTTTCATAACATTCGATAAATAAGTAATTAGTTAGAACGTAAATAATACAAAAAAAAAAAAAAATTATGTGGGTTTTCTTGACTAAAATTTAGGGCATGACACAATCTAATTTTGTTTCATTGCTATATACCGGTATGACTGAGATTTTCTTTTCCAATACAATCTTCCATGTTTATGAAATAACAAAATATTCAAGTATAAAGCTATTTATAAATTCCATTCAACTATACGCAAAAAAAGAAGAGAAAAACTTGTCTGTTCTTGTGAACTGAGCTGAAAATAAAATCTGAAACTTCTATCAATCCTACTCAAACACTGGCAATTTTACGAAGAAATTCTAAAGAAACCCAATCCAATATTATTCTTGCAAACAAAATATGAGATGAAAGCTTTTCCAAAACATCTGTTGTGCAATTTTTTTCTAAAAGCTACTACCATGAAGAATGCTTCAAGAACATTTCCATGAATCAAAATTTGCAACCCCCAAAAGCTTTTAATGCATTTAATTAACTCTCAATCATGAAGCTTAACTGATAGTCAATTATGCATTTAGAATTGATCAATCAATTCTAACTTACCCTTTTAACTTCATATCACATTTTCAACAACAAATTCAAAATTAATAACATATTCAAAATATCTTCTCTTAAAATATCTATTTCCACATAAATCTTCTTTGCATAAGTAAATCAACAATTTCTATTTAATTAAATACTTTTGCAAAAATTAACATTCACTTTTAAAGTAAATAACTTATTTAATTTAAATTAATAAATTAAACAATAAATATAAACATAAACATTTAAACTAATATTAAAACAATTAATCATTTAACTACAATAATTAATTCCCAAACAAACCATATAGACAAGTACAACACAACAGAAACAAACTAGACAACAAGGTAACAAATAGGTACTCATTCAATGAAGAATGATGGTTCATTAAGGACTTGTCACTACCTCCAGATCAACATAATTTCATTGGATTAGGGTATGCTCAGACCTGGCAAATAGGTGGAGCCAATAACTAGTACCTGTATATGCATGAAACATGACTGTTAAACATATAAACTTATATCAGAAAACACACTGTGAAGAAGAATCGTAGCGTAGTAGGGTACTCATGAATGAGTAGTGCTACACTATCTTCTTCATCAAAACTGATGAACATCATTTATCATAGACAACCATTTCATCGTGATAAACTCATAAAAACTTATAAGAAAATAAACCATATCATGTATGTGTCTATCACAATATCATCACACAAACACAACCAGATAGTCAGGATGTCAAATGTATCATCCATAGAGTGTAAAAACAACATAGTATCATAATCAACTAGAGCATCTATCTATCAAGCTGAATCAAACTAAAAAAGAGTGTCGCAACTAGAGGGACACTACATCCTCCCCCCTAGGATAAGGCTTACTCCTGGAGGCTTGCAAATAGATAAGGACAAAGCTCATCCATGCATGTCACATCCTCCCAAGTAGTTGATGCCTCATCACTAGGATCCCATGGGACCCTCACCTGATCAACATCTCGGTCCCTAAGGGTGAGCCTCTGATGCTGAAGAATGCCCACGGGCTCCAAAGCCAACTGCCCGTCTTCTACCTGTAATGCATTCTAATCGAGCACATGTGAAATGTCAAGATGATAAGGTCTAAGAACCGATACATGGAAATCATCATGAATGTGTGACAAACTAGGCAATAAAGCAAGTCGATACGCCACAAGACCAATCCTCTCAAGAATCTCAAATTGTCCAACAAATCAAGGTGCAAGCTTAGAGCCTTTTCCATAACAAATTGGACTCTTGCGCGGTCGCACTTGAAGAAAAACCCTATCGCCAACTGAGAACTATCGATCCACTCTATGCACATCATCATACTTCTTTTGTCTATCCTGTGCCGCTACCAAATGCTCTCTGATACGATCAACCTATTGCTCCATATCTCAAAGAATCTCAGGACCAAGTAGAACTCTATCCTCAAGTCAATCCCAACTTAATGGGGTACGATAAGGACTTCCATACAGTGCTTGAATAGGAGGCATACCTATGGAACTTTGATACCCATTATTATAGGAAAATTCCACTAAGTATAAATAATCTTCCCAATGTGATTGTCGATCCATCACATACATTCTAAGCATATCTCGAGTATCTGATTCACTCTCTCTATCTGACCATCATTCTCAAGATGAAAGGCTGAACTAAAGCTCAACTGAGTATCTAAAGCATGCTGTAATGATGTCCATAAGGCTGATGTGAATACATGATCTCTATCTGAGATGATTTTGTGGGGAATCCCATGTAACCGAACAATATCCTCCATGAATATTTTGGACAAGAGGAAGCATTGTAGGATGATCAAACTAGAGAAAAATGTGCTACCTTAGTCAATCTGTCAACAGTAACCATGAGAGCATCATGTTGATATGATGACATAGGTAATCCAACAATAAAACCTACTGATATAATATCCCATTTCCATTCAGGAATGAGATGTGGCTGTAATAAACCAGCGAGATGTTGATGCTCATCCTTAACTCTCTGGCACTCAAGACATCTTGAAACAAACTCAGAAATGGCATGTTTCATACTAGGCCAAAAGTATAACTGTCGAAGATCTGCATATATCTTCTTAACACTAGGATGAGTTGAGTATGGTGCTCGATGTGCCTCTATTAAAATCATAGTGCGAAGATCCCCTATAGGTGGTACATAGATACGACCCAAATGTCACAACAAGCCATCTAACTCAAGAGTATATCCTAAAAATCTTCCCTCCAAGGATCTTCACTTCCTGATACAATCTATCAGTAGGAAGTGCTACTAAAATATGGCTCCTCAACTCAACTTCAAGTGTCACAGCAAAAATCTCATGTCTTCGCTGACTAAGAGCATCAACCACTACGTTCTGCTTTCCCTGAACATATCTCACCTTGAAATCATATTCACATAAGAACTCCATCCACCATCTCTTACTAGCATTTAGATTAGGCTGTGTGAATATATATTACAGGCTACGGTGATCACAATGAAGTTTGAAACAGTGCCCCAACAAGAAATGCCTCTATCAAACCAAAGCATGAACTACTACAACAAGCTCTAATTCATGAGTGGGATAATTCTATTGGTGATCCTTGAGTTTGTGAGACTCATAAGCAATCACACATCCATCCTGCATCAGTACAGCTCCTAAACCCTCCAAAGATGCATAAGTGCAAACAACAAAATCCTTAGTAGGATTAGTAATGGCTAAGATAGGCGCACTGGTCAACTTATCCTTAAGTATCTGAAAAGCCAACTGACATTGTTCTGTTTAGATAAATTTCTTCCCTTTCCTCTGAAGAGAAGTAATGGGGTGTACAATCCTACAAAACCCCTGAACAAACCATCTTTAGTATCCAGCAAGACCCATAAAACTACGAAGCTCAACAACATTAGTAGGCATGTGCCAGTCAATTATAGCTTGGATCTTTGAAGGATGCACAATAATACCCTTTCTAGAAGTCACATGACCAAGGTATTTCACCTTAGTTTGGAAGAATTCACATTTCTACAATTGATTCTCCCTCAAGCACTGTAGTACTTGTCTCAAATGCTCTTCCTGCTCCTTCATATTTCTCAAATAGATCAAAATGTCATCAAGAAACACAAAAACAAAATGATCAAGATAGGTGTGAAAAACATTGTTCATCAAACTCATGAAAATTTATGGTGCATTTGTTAACCCAAACGGTACTACTGTGAACTCGTAGTGCCCGTAACGAGTTCAAAATGTTGTTTTATGAATGTCTACTTCTGCAATGCGCAACTGATGGTAACCTGATTTTAGATCAATCTTAGAGAACACATTTTCTCCCTGAATCTGATAAAAAAATCATTGATTTTGGGTAAAGGATACTGATTCTTAATCGTCACTTTGTTCAATTGACAATAATCAATGCACAATCTAAGAGATCCATCCTTCTTCTTCATGAAGATGACAGGTGCTCCCCAAGGGGAAACAATCAGATGAATAAAACCCTTTTCCAAGAGTTCCTCCAACTAGATACAAAGCTCTTCCAATTCCTATGTGGTCATTCTAAATGAGGCTCAAGATATGAGCTTTTCTCCAGGAACTAGGTCAAATTTGAAATCTATGTTGCACTTGAGTGGCATACCAGGAATATCACTAGGAAAAACATCTGTAAATTCCCTAAGAATAGGGTGATCATCAAGTGGCATCTCTTGACTCTCCCCTAAATCCAAGTCATTAACTGTTGTCGCAAATAACTAACAACCCTGATGAAGGAATCTCTTCAACTGCATAGCAGAAATTATCCGCAAAGAGATGGGTCTCTGAACACCAAAGATTTCAACCTCTGTACCAAAATCATCAATACAACATACTATCTTCTATCGATAGTCAATCACTATGCAATGAGATTATTTAAAGTGGAGGGACACTACAATATAGGCTTGAAGAGTAATTTAAAGTGTAACTATAATAAATAGTGCAATAATGAAAGATCAAGAAAACTCATGTGAAGATATTATTTCCACATATTATCCCATCAATTGATCTCTATTAAATCAACTTAGTAAATAGTTATTAAAGTTGTTACTTATATTACTATAATATTCTTAATCATTATTAAATGAGAGAGATCTTGTGCCACACTCAAAATAAGAGCCATCATATATAAATAACTGAGCTATCTTTAGCAATGTATAGAAATGGCTAATCAACAAAATAATTTATGGGTAAGATACATACTTAGGGTTTAAAGCCTTCAAAAAATATCATGTAAGCTAAAATTTTATACCTTACATCCTTAGAGAGATGTAAAATAACAAGAAATCTAAAGTTAAATTCAAAATGGGGTGATGATTAGTCATCTAATTAATACTAATTACATCTCGAGCCCTTAATCTAGCAAGGTAAGTCTTCAATTAAGCAAACTATTAGATAAAATTTTCTATATCTTGAACAATTTACTCTATGATTACGAAATACATTTGTTCATCACATTATTATCCAGATTAACATGGATAACATCACTAGAGTACACAAGATCACCATATTTACCATAAAAAGAAGGGTTAATGGAAGTTCAAGGAATACAATAACCATTGTGAGACTTTTCTCACTAGGAATTCATTTTTTCCATAACCTTTAAGTGCATACCTAATAATTTATATAACTCAAGAGCTTATACATAATGATAATGATAGTCATGAAGATAACAAAGACCATTTGTACATTAAAGTTTGCATAGCTTTCATGGACTGTAGAAGAATAATATGCAAAAAAAAAGAATAAATAGTCAAAGATCATGTAAGAAAAGTTCTCATGACATTAATGAAAGTAATATTGAAGAGAAAATGATTTCTAAGGAGTGATATTTGTTTTCTAGGTTCAACCCATGAACAAAGCATTTAATTAACTTGAAACACCTAAAATGTTCAATAATGGCACCATTTTTAGCAGCTATGATATATACTTAGTAATTCATAAAGACATGTAAATCTAGGCCTAGGAAGAGGCCAACTTAATGATAAAGTAGCACTTATAATCGAACAAGGGACAATGTATGAAAACGGACAATTTTTCTTATAGACAATGCTTCACAAAGAGGGCGTTTCCCAAGATCAATAAAAAATCTGAACACTTAGAACCAGTCCATTAACTACCATACCCTAAGAATGGGAGTCCTATAATTAATCACTAAACTCATAAAACATTGGTAGTTGTAACTAGACCTAAAACACCTCAAATAAGAAAAATTCAACCACCATAATCACGCACCAGGAAATGAGAATTAATTTGTATAGCTAAATGTGTGTTGCTTTGATTTGATCATACACGTGTAGATTTCAAGAATGCTAGAATGACTCTCTATTAGTTTATCATTTTTTACCTAATAAGAAATTTGCAATGAGCTGGACTCGTGACTCATCAAAGCATTGTAGGTCATGGAAAATACTCGTACATTAACAATTATTTAATTAGTAGCCATGTTCTTCTCTTTGCACGTTGGCTCTTTGCACGTTCGCCCTTTCTTACTGCATCTCCTCGTTGTTCTTACCCAAAGGGAATATCCCTTGTATATAAACCACATCGCCCCCTTCAAAATTCCCACCTCACAATTTGGTTTTTCTATTTTCTTTTAGCAGAGAAAAAGCAATGGCTACCCGTGTGAAAAGCTTCGCCTCGACGCTCCTGCTTCTCGGGGTGCTCAGTATTCTTACAGTCTCTGCCTGGGTATATATAAAATTTCGATTTCTCCTCCTTTCTCTATCGTAAGAGATGGGTATATGCCGGCAATCTCAACAAGCAAATGTGACTTTGTTTTTTGTTTACAGGGAGTAGATGTGGAGGTGGAATTTACTTTTTACCAGGATCTGGAAGATAGAGAATGGTTGAAGCTTGTGGGAAACACTTCCGTATTGGGCGATGGGATCCCTGAAAATGCTTCGTACATGACGCCGACTGCAGGTCATAATTGGACTCTCAATATGGTATGTTTATTTATTTTCTGTAACAAAGTAATTCTATTCTCTTCTTCATAACGCAGGAACAGCTCACGTACATCTTCCTTCTTATTTACCATTTTCATTTTCTTTTGTTTGCATGTGTTATGGTAGAGCTTGGCTGGAGGAGAAGCATATGAAGTGAAAGTCTGGGTTGACAACTGTTATTGTGAACCAAATGAAACCTACGTTTTCACTTTGCCAATAGGAGGTAAATATGACCCGGTAGGATTGTCCAGCAGGGACTGTAATATTGCCTGCCCAAGTCCACCCCAACCCCCAAGCCCAAGTCCATTCCTACCCTCACCGCGACCCCCACCCCCAAGCCCAAGTCCACCTCCACCCTCACCCCCACCACCAAGCCTGAGCCCACCCACACGCCCACCCCCAGTACAAAATATAACGGTGACGCTTGTAGCTCACAAGAACGTGAAAGATGGAAGCGAGTTGAAGATTTCAGGTTCTGTAGTCGAATTGGGACCCTGCTGAAGCTGTGCCCATGAATCTTGATTATAGTGGAACATGGTTTCTCAGTAGGGTATGTTTAAGCATCTTGTCTAAGAAGTAGACAGTGTTTCCTTCTACAAAGTTAAGCATCTTGTCTAAGAAGTAGACAGTGTTTCCTTCTATCATCAACGTTATACATAAGTGCTTTAATGTGCACATACCTATGTTCTATTTATGAATATGAATGGAAATATAATATATGTTCCTCTGAGTTTTTCTATAAAGTTTATTTTTGTTTAGCTCTCTACATAGATTTTACAATTTTGTTAATACTATCAAATGCACTACTAATAGTTATTACAATTACTCATCTCTTAAATGAATAAGTATTTTACATTATTTAAAAAATTATATTATTTTATATATTTTTAGAAAATAAAAGAAGAGGTAGAGGTTTAATTAGTGATTAATATTTTAAAAATGAAAGATGATCATGATCTACTTCATATCATTGGTTTAATTATTTTCTTTTGATAATATTTTATTTATATTTCATGAGTGATTATAAAAGTTCAAAATGAAGGAATATTTTTACAATATGATCATGATTTATATTAATAGATTATGTTTATCAATTTTTATATAATTTCTTAACAATTAATTATACAAAATAATAACATATTAAACAATTTTTTAAAAATTTTAATTAATTTTTAGAGTGCTACCAATATTTTTTTCATGCACTAATTATTCTTGAAATTCAAGAATAATAGTTTCCTACTAGTAAATAATTTGTGAGGTGATACAATTTTTAAACGTTTTATTATATAATTTTTAAGAGAACCATATTAGTATAGGGAATAAAAATTAACCTCTAGTAGATTATGAAATTCGAAATCATGATTTGCATCCATATTAAAGAATTAATATTATGAAGTCACTATGCTCATTTTTCAGGGAGAAAAACAAATCAAACATGGAGAAATTATACATTTCTTAAAAATATAAAAGTTAACATTTCTAAAACACAAATCAATCTGAGAATGAAACCAATTTAAAGCATTCTAAAAATTTGACTGACAATTAATTTAAACATGATATGGAATATATTATATTTATATAAGTATTATTTTCAATATACATTTATTTTACAAATTTTATATTAATATATAATTATTAGACGATAGGCTATTTTGTGTTGAAGTTTCTACCAGGATTTTCGTCACCCTAGCCAAAAATTTGATTTCTCAGCGTTGGGGGTCTATTCGCTGGTAGGGAGCGCACTATTTTTTTTATGTGGTGACGTGGGTGTTGGTAATTATGTGGGTTGGTGGTGGTGGAGAAAGGTGTCCTGGATATGGGGAATGTGAATGGTAAGCATTTGCTGGCGTGAGGGCCATTGTATCCTGTTGTTGCACAATGGCAGCAGATGAAGTAAATGCAATATTGAATGTTGGCATGTGGGAGAATATACTTTGATGAAGGTGTATTGTTGAAAGATCCATTGTGGTGTTTGTTTGATAGTAGGCTATTGTTAAATTCGTCATGTTGGGCTCCAATTTTTTGCAGGTTGTAGGGTTTTAAAACTATTGAGCTGTAGAATCAGTAAGTCATTTTGCATGGGTATTTTGCATAAATGATTAATTTATTGTTTATGTCTTTCATTCTTTGCTTATTGTTCATTTTGATACCAGGTTTCATAGTTTAAACACTGATGTGTTGTGTAATGTGTGACGAAGTATATTGATTAAGTTGTATTGTGAAAAAAGCCATTGTGGTGTTGGGTTGATAGCGGACTATTATAAAATCTATCGCTTATAGTTCCCTAGTTTGTTTGATAGGAGACAACTATAAAAATTGCTGGCTTTCACTACTTTTTGTGTCGAATTGGTGGGTTTTAAAATTGTTGTTCTCCACAATTTGTAAGTCATTTTACATGGGTGTTTTGTATAGAATTTTTCTTAATTATTTATGTTAAAATTGTTGTTGTCTGGAATTTGTAAGTCGTTCTACATGGATGTTTGGCATTATCATTTTCTGTGGATGGAGAAATTGTAGTTGAATCTTTTTTTGTTTCGTTAAGAAATATGGTTAGGGTTTGTAATTTTTTCATTCCTAGTTTATTGTTTGTAGTTATCTCTCTATATTTTTGGCCTTATACCTATTACCATAGGAGCAATAGTTGTTAAATCTAGGTTCTTATATAGAAATAGTTCAGGTTGGTAATTTTATTGCCCAATTGTAGATTAACATAGGAGTGATTGTATATAAATCGATATGAAAAGGGTTTGTTATTTGTTTGAAGGTTTTGAAGGGATTTTCATCAGCCGAGCCTTGAATAGGATTTGTTGTGTAATAGGGGTTTTATAATTTCTTTGTTTCTCTATGATATTTAAATTTAGTGAATGTAGGTCAAATTTTTTGCGTAATGTGTGAGGAAGTATATTGATTAAGTTGCATTGTCGAAAGAGCCATTAAGTTGTTGGTTTCATAGTGGACTATTGTAAAAATGATACTATTGTTTGATACCAGAGTTTTGTAAAAATTGTTGGTCTCTACTCTGTTTTATGGAAGATTGGAGGGTTTTAAAACTATGGTGCTACACAATCTACAGGTCATTTTACTTTGGTGTTTTGTATAAATGGTTTATTTATTGTTTATGTTAAAACGCTTTTTGTTGAAAATCTATAAGTTATTTTCCATGGATGTTTTCTAGATATGCAGAGTGTTTGTTATTTTTTTGAAGTTTTTGATGGGATTTCCGTCAACCAAGCCGTGAATAGGATTTGTCGTGTAGTAGTTCTTTTATAATTTCTGGGAGAAGAAAGAAGATTTAACTACAATTTCTGCACCTGCAAAGAGCGATAATCTCTTTGAATTCTCCAAAATGGGTTTAACCTCAGAGACAAAAACATATAACAAGAAGATATTAACAATAAATTAATCATCTATGCAAAACACCCATATAGAAAAGAGTATAACCCCACAAACTTGATTGAAAATTTGAGTTGCATCACCTCACACTAAATATTATAGAGAAATAGAGAAATTGTAAAAGAGGTATTAGAATAACACTAATGTATCTTGGAGTCTCGATTAAGTCATTATATGTATATATATACATATGTGTGTGTGTGTTTTACTATTAGCTATGTTACAATTCCCCCATTTCTCTATAATACGAAATGGTAGATAATGGAACTCTTTTTATATAGAAACATATAACAAGAAGACATTAACAATAAATTAATCATTTATGCAAAACACCCATGCATAAAAGAGTATAACCCCACAAGCTTCAATGAAAATGAAAACCATGGGAGCTGAATAGTTGTGCAACTATATATATACAAACACATGAATAAATTATGTAGCCACTCACAATCTATACAATTGTCTTTGTAAGCATTTTAAGTTAGCTCAAATAGAAAGATAGCAAGGGACTAATTGTACAAAATGTGTATAACAACAAAGATACTCAGAGTATATATATAGGTCTACATATATATAGATATATATATATATATAACTAGAAACAATAAACAAGGGTGACAAAAATTACTAAGCCGAACCATTTTTTTACTAAAGAAAGAAGATTTGACTACAATTTCTTCACCCAAAAAGAGCAATAATCTCTTTGAAGTCTCAAAAATGGGTATAACGCCAAAGATAGAAACATATAAGAAGAAGAAATTAACAATAAACTAATCATATATTCAAAACACCCATGCAAACATCAGTATAACCCCACAAGCTCAATTGAAAATTCAAGCTACATCACCTGACACTAAATATTATATCAAAATAGAGAAATTGTAAAAGTATGCATATATATATAACTAGAAACAATAAACAAGGGTGACAAATTACTGAGCCCAACCATATTTTTTTTGTGAAAGAAAGAAGATTTAACTACAATTTCTCCACCCATAAAGAGCAATAATCTCTTTCAAGTCTCAAAAATGGGTATAACGCAAAAGGTAGAAACATATAAGAAGAAGACATTAGCAATAAATTAATCATCTATGCAAAACACCCATGCAAACATATGTATAACGTCACAATCTCCAATGAAAATTTGAGTTGCATCACATGACACTAGATATTATATAGAAATAGAGAAATTGTAAAAGAGCTACTAGAATAACACTAAACAACCACCAGAGTAATTTTATCTCCAATATGTCAATGGTTTCATACAACCCTAAACCTTGCACATAGATAACTACAATTCCTCCTATGGTAATGGTTGCAACACCAAAGATATACACAAATAATGAAAACAAAAGACCAATAGCAAAAGAAAGAACATTTAACTACAATTGCTCCTATAGTACCAGGTATATATATATATTATACATATATGTACACATATATATACATATATACATGAATATGTTGTAAATTTGAGTTGCATTATTTGGCATTAAATATTATAGACAGATAGGAAAATTGTAAAAAAACTATAAGGAAAACATTGGAGAATGCCATACATATGATTCGTAAGTATAATCCTAATAGCTCTTACAGTTGTTAAATAGACTTCTTCCCTTGCAACAATATGTTGTGTGATATTATTTTCCCCACTATCCACCTTTCACATAATGTGCATATTTTTTGATAGAAACTTGCTTGGGATGTGAGTGAGTTTATCCCTGCCCATCTTTGGCCTTATATGCAGAGCAATTGTAGTTGAATCTTGTTTTTTTTTCTCAATAAATATTCTTAGGGTTAATATTTTTACTGCCCTCCATTTATTGTTTTGGTTATCTATTTTCATTTGTGTTGTTGAATGTATTAACATAGGACCATTTGCAGATTATGATCATGTTGGATATAAAATTAGTTTGGTAGCTAGTAAGTGTTATTGTTTCTAATATCTCTTTTATCTGTTTAAAATTTTCGGTAGGTTCCCTATCGTCTTGGCTAGAAATCTAGGATTTGTCATGCAATATCTCTTTTGAAAATTCTCTATTTGACTGCAAAATTTACTCCCAGACAATGTAGCTTGAATTTCTAATTAAGCATGTGCCATTGTGGGGAGGTTGTGCAGATTATTGGTACTCGTTGGCTTTATGAGTTCTATTTAATATGGGTTTCATGCCAAAGAATGTAGCTTCAAATTTGAATTGAAAAACCAATTTTTACACAACCTACTTGTATTCTACGAAAATGTTTAGTGTGAGTTACAAATCATTTGTGATTTAGCTATGATTTTTAATCGTTCTTTTAATAGTTATTTTACAATTTCCCTATTTTGTCTATAATATTTACTGGCAAATAATGTTGCTTGAATTTTTGATTGAGAAACCAATTGTTAGATAGTAATTGCTTACACCTTGTCTAGATAGTGATAGAATTACTAGTGGAGATGCCTATAGCTAATTTCCATCATAAGGTTTAATACCTCTTATACAATTCCTTATTTGTCTTCAATATTTCCCAGTAAAGGATTTAGGTTGAATCTTGTATCAATATGTTTCAAAAAAAAATTTCTATCTATAAGTTCAAAGAAATAGACAAGGTATTTTTTAGATAAAAAATATTTAGGGTCACCTCATGTAATTATTCTCCTATCCTAATACATCACAGATGATGAAAAACCCATACTAAACATATTTGTACAAGACAGGGTCTGCAAGCAAGACCTTTGATAACAAAAAGAGGTTATGTTGTAGACTCAAAATTGTCCTGTACCATGTGTAGGTCTTTTGTTGCAATTTGTAGCAAACTAGTGGTAGCTTCACCAAAAGCAATATATCAAAGCTTGGCCGAATGGTTACATATCTATATACATATATCCTAAATTTGAGCTCCATTATTTGGCACTAAATATTATAGAGAAATAGGGAAATTATAAAAGAACTATTAGGAAAAGACTTAGGAACCATAAAAAATGAGAGAATATTGAAAATGAACATTAAATAAAGCTTGAAACAGGGGGAAAGAATATCATAAAACATATTCAGAAAACACAAGTAATGTATGTAACAATTGGTTGAATGGGCTTGCAGCTTTAACTACAAACAACAACGATAGTTGCATTTGTCGATTTGTAATTAAGCTTGTGGCATTATACACATTTTGTAGAGATTGTTGCACCATACAATTTTTATCATAGGCTAAAGAAAATAAGTAATGTCATAAAGAGTTGGGTTTACATATTTGATTTGGCAAGTTGAAAAGCTTTTTGTATAGGCATGGGGGAAAAAATAGTTTGGTGGCTTTTAAGTGTTTTTGTAATAGTTCTTTTATCTATTCAACTTTATATCTTTAGCTACTATGTTATTTGTTTGATGTTTCTATTTCTTGAGAAGCCAACATTTAATTGTGCAGTATGTGTAACATATTTATAATTTGAAAATGACTCTTTTGAGAATGTAACTGAATCAATATATTTTCTTAAATATTTTGTAGTGAACTTTTCCATACTGCAACATTGAATATTGTATTTAGTTCCTGCTATGACATTGCATTATAATTGGTATATATATATATATTGAATTTCCTATTCCAAATTTAAAAATATACATGTATGCAAACATATATCCATATGTACAAAGCAGGCCCCCCGGGGCTCATTTCAAAATGCAAGTAAGCATCCAGACTAGATTTTCCCTCAACTGACTGGCTAAGAAGGCTTCAAATTCAACCCTTTAGCTGCCTATACTAATGCAAAACTTCAAAGTAGAAAATATGGTATAAGCAACCAAAAAGGTTTCAATTTGTAGCCTTCCTAGTTGGTTAATTGAAGGGAAAAGCAATTTGGATGTTTCTTGCCTTCATAAATTCCAAGCATGGGAGTTAGATTTTGATAAATAAATATACTATACACAAGTATTTAGATATAGTACTATGTATATAAATACATATATACATATGCACATATGGATAGATATATCTGCTTATATGTGTGCTTATAAATGTGTTGATAAAGGGGAACTTCAATGCATGTAGTACCCCTCCAGTTGCTACTATGTGTATTGGTTTGTTTGTGTTTGTTTCCTAGATGTTTAGCTATTTTGGATAATATATTGTGTTGTTTCTTGTTACAAAACTAATGTTATGTTAGTTGTTAAACTCTGTGGATAATTCATTGAATATCAAAATTATCTGGTTAAGTTCGTATGAAGACATTATGATAGATGCGTGTGCATTATGGATATGTTGTTTCTGAGTTTTAATGTGGTTATCATGATGTGATTAATGTATATGATTTAATGATGCTTGTCAGTCCTAGTGAAGAAGATAGTGTAGCACTACTCACTTCTGAGTACCTGTTGCGTTGTGATTCTTCTTCACGGTGTGTTTTCTGATATGTGATAATATGTTTTAAAAAGTGATGTTTTATGCAGATATAGGTACCGGGTATTGGATCCACCTGCTTGTCAGGTTTGAGCGTACCCTAATCCAATAAAATCATGTTGATTCAGAGATAGTGTCAGGTCCTTGTTTAACCATTATTCTTTATTGAACAAGTATTTAATTGTCACCCGTTGTCATTTGTTGTTTTCTCTTGTGTTGATTTTGTTTGTGTTATTGTATTTGGAAATTAATTATTGTTTAAATTAGTTAAATGGTGCATTAGTTAAATATTTGACTAAGGTTTGATTTATTAAAATAAATTAAACAAGTTATTATTTTTAAGTGAATGCTAGTTTTGAAAAAGATAATTATTTAAATGTAACTATGGAATTAATTGTGTTAACTGGATTTTTGTGAAAAGTTAATATTTTAAAAGAATTGTTTTCAACAAGTTTAAATATCTGAAAACATGAGTTGAGGGAAAATATCTTAGATATTTAAAGTTTATAACTGCATGAGAAATTTTAGAAATGCATGATTACAATCAGTTAAGCTGTAACTTGAGATAATGAATTGCATTAATAAGCCTTTAGGGGTTGCAATTTCATTCACGACAATGTTATGGAAGAATTTTCATGGCAGCAGTTTTTAGGAATTTTTGCATGACAATCATTCTGAAAAAGGCTTTCATCTCAATTTTTGATTGAAAACGTATTATTGGGGTGGTTTAGTTTGGATCTCATAATCAAATTGCCAGTGTTTAAAGTGGGATTTGACAGAAGCTTTAGAAATCATTTTCAGCTCAACTTTCAAGACTTTAAAACAGATTGTTTAGCTGCAACCTTCATTGAATTTGAAAGTGTAAAATATGTTTTCTTCTTAGTTTTACAAATTCTTATTTAGTAGTTTTATGAAATTTATGATTGAAATTCCAGTCCTTGTCATGGCGGCCGATTCTTCTACTTTTGATTTATATTAGAAGTGAATATGTAGTATGGTGGTAATTGTTCAAGTGATAACCAAATAGTTTATCAAACATATTATATGCCTTATCTACGTCTCCATATTTGGATACATACCGATCACGAAGGCCTATTCAATGGGCGTGACCTGTATACATTCAATCTCCTCTTTCTTTTACCAAATCCATCAACCCCCTTCTCTATGCATGGTATAATTCATGTTTTATTGATAGCTCTTGCATTTTGTTGTTAACATTTGGGGTTAGACCGTAGTTCAATTTATCTCTACTAAGTCAAATTTTTAACTGTTGGCTAAGAGTCATTTGCTTTATGTAACTTTTCATGCCTATCAATCTTCTTCCATGATGTATACCGCTTCACTATAAATTTATGTCAGTGATCTCCTACAGGTGCATGCTTTCATTAAGCAATTGATGAACTTCTTTCTTGTTTATAACTTGTTAAAAAAAATTGTTTTCGTTATAGTACTAAAATCTGAAGTTCTCCTATGTTATCAACGCGTTCCTTTATGACTTCTCGTTTCTTCCTATGCTGCTAATCAAGTATGGGGGGGGGGGATTAATCATATACATGTAGATTGATATGTTTTTGAATCCTTTGACCTTAAGGAAATTTATTCAACACTAACCTCTAGAAGATCTTTTATGTCATTAAGTATGATCTGTTGTGTACATTGATATTCTCTATCTGAAACTCAATCAACCACCCTCTATCTTGTTTTTTTTCTCTCACCTAGTATACCTTGTAATTGCGTGGGCATCATATATTCCTTGCGTAATATGTTATGAATTCTTAATTAAAATTATTCAATGCTGGAAACTATTTAAGTCGATATAGTTAACATGTCTCTGAGAAAGTTAATGAACATAGAAGGAAAAATGACGGTTAAATAACTTTCTTGATTCCCTTCATTACCTCTAACAACTACAACACTTGAGCATAGAAAGGGGAGGATGTTTAAATAATCTCTTTGATTCCTTTCACTATTGTCTCAGCGGTAGTATTTGAACATGGTAGTTTGTATAGATTTTTATAAACTTTCTTATAACTATTAGAAATATGTTCTAGCTGTAACACTTGAATATAGAAGGATGCAACTCCTTTTTTTCTTATCCAAGCTCTCACGTCTGCTGCACTTGAACATGGTAGAGTGAATTGATTTATATGACGTCTATAATGTGTTGGCACCTATCACAGTTGCAGCCTTTAAAATAGAACGTAGTTGAGGTTGTAGTAATCTCCATGATTCCATTAGCTACTAGTTAAGTTTGGTTTGATCAGTGGGCTGTCTTTGAAAACATCCGACTTCCTCCTTATATAACCCAGTTAGAGGCATTCTTAATGTTTGTCAATAGAATTCTTTAGCAACCATATGCAAACCATGGTCTGTGTGTCTTGAAATATTTGTTTTGAACTGATTTAAAATTGTTGAAATTGAATCCTTGCATTAGTCATTGTTTATGTTTACTTTAGTTAGGAAGTATGATTTGAAGTTGTTTCTTGAAGAGGAGTAATTAGAAATATTTGCATGGCATGGGTTCTTCATAAAATATGTGCAACAACTCGTAGTTTATGATTATTCTTTAGAGAATTCTTTTGGTCAACTCAAGTTTGACATACCATTTCATGGAGTACTTTATGCCATTCATAGTTATGATATTTACTCTTAACTATCACTCCCTTTTTTACAGTGCACAATCTCCTTGCATGGTATGCTAGTTATTGATTCCTTATAAAAGTAATTTATGTCTACCTACCAGTGGTAATGTTTATGGTGCACAAAATCTGTCAATTAGATAACGATGAGTTGTGAGTTTATGAGGATAAAAATAGAATTTGAAGTTTATGTTTTATAAAATTTACTTTTCTAGGAATTAAATAATACAATTAGTTCTAAAATTGTTGTATTTATATATTTAAATTAGAAATCATTTAGTTTTGAATTGTTCACTTTAAGTTAGTGAAAAATTTTATTGGGTGAATTTTTATGTATGTTTGATGTAATTTAGGTTGTTGAGCTTTGAAAGAATGATAAATTAGAATTAATTGTTTTTAGAATAAATAAACATTTATATAGAATAAAAATGCTTATATGAATTACAAAACATTCTATATATATATTGAATTATTCTTTTAGAATTAATTAGTGTTTAAGAGAATTTTTGTGGAAATACATGTACTTCATAGATAGATTATTGTTAAAACTCTTGAATTGTGATTACATGTTGGAATTTGAATTAGGGAAACTCTTTGGAATGATTTGTTTGATCTATTTAAATCTTGATATTTTGATATGATATTTAGTTCATGAAATCTTGATAGTTATTTATGGTGGGCGTTAATGTGCCGGTTTTAATCTATAAGTTCGCTTATGAGTTCTTTTATTTCCAAAGGTTAGAGAATTAATTTGAGGTATGAAATTTAATGTTTGGTCATTGCTGTTTTAAATACCTTAACTTATTTTGGGACTTGCCATGCTAAAGTTATTGTCGCCTTTGAGGTGTGTGAATTGTATAAATGATTGGGGTATGAAAGAGATATGATCTATTATGGCGTTGTTTTGTATGCATGTTGGCATTCCTTAATATTTTAGTGTTGTGTCATGTTTGTAGGAAGAATGGCTTGCGATAGGGGCCGGAACCTGAAGTGGTTTCCAGGCTAACCTATCATGGGTGTTTGTAATTCAGTGAAAACTTTAATAAATAAACTTGTGATTCATTAAATAATAAAGATTAATAGAATGCCTCACCTAGTGTTAATGTTTGTATAAATCAAGGGTAGGTTGAGAAGGCCTGGAATGGCTTAGTTGTGTACCTTGTCTCCTTGAAAGGTAATTGAATTCCACATGTGATTGTCTAAGGGCCGAGAATCAGTAGAGACTGCCAGAGTAACTCTAGATGAGGGCCAGTAGTCTAGGAAGATTCACCAAGGTAACTTCGAACAACTATGTGATGACACCCTTTCTTGAAGTATGTTTGTGGTCTCTTCTGTAGTGTCACCTGTGTTATTTTTTTTACATCTGTGAGTTTGCTTGTGATCTTGTAATTCAGATTATGTCATGTAGTTATGTGTTGTTAGCCATGTAATATAATGAATTTTTTTTGTTGTGTGTTGGATTGTCTCCTAGACCTATCACTATCTCCTAGCATGGAGGGAGTGGACCTTTGGGTTCCACATGGTTGGGTGGAAACTATGCTACATTTTCATTAGATACTCTTACATATGGCATTATACTTGTAGCTATATCTTGTTACTTCGATGATCGTGACAGTGGACGTTGAGTGTGTTCGGATGTGGATATTTGATATGAGGAGATCTATACCCTTATTGTATATTTATCTCATGTTTATGAGTGTACTCATTGTAACATCATTATGATGTATTGAGAATTATGAGAATCTCACTGGATGTAATCTAAATATATAATTCTCTTGACAGTTTAAATTTTGTAAAGTGGATCATCACGAATGTGATTTGTACTTGTGTTTTATGACTTTAATATAATGGTGTGATGTTCTTAATAATTATATTTAAGTAATGTTGTCTTGGAATCCATAAGACATTTGTTTAGTCGAATGACTTTAAAAAAAAAATATTCGGATCATTCGCTACTTAATGCTTTGTCCTTTTGATTTCCTGGCGGGGCGTTACAATGCATATATGTACTTGATTATTTATACACATATATACATGCATATATTCTACATTCAAGCTCTATTCTTTGACATTAAATATTATAGATAGATAGGAAAATCGTAAATAAACTATTAGGAATAGACTCAAGCATGACATATGTTTGATTCTTGAGTAATTGTTGTTTTATTTATTATTAGGGCTGGAAAATATATTGATTAAGTTGCATTGTCAAAAGAGCCATAGTGGTGTTGCTCTAAAATTACAGTATTGTAAGAATCATCTTCCTTGGGTCTCTTGTATCACAAAATAGAGGTTTCCCAAACTACTGTGCTATAGAATCTATAAGTAATTTTGCATTGGTATTTTGCATTAATGTTTTGTCCATAATATTGAATACGAAGCAATGTAGGCCGAATCTCCAATTAAGCCTTTGATGTTATATGCATTTTGGACATATTATTGAACCATATAATTCTAGCCATAACATAGTAAAATTTAAAATCTACATAAATACACATATATAGAAATAATAAAAGCCTGCATGCACACACATATAAGCAGCCCCAAAGATAGAGAGATACATATGGGGTTATATGCATTTGCATTTATAATTTTTATTCTTGTTGATGTATCCCTTGGTGTTTATATAGCATTAAAAGTCAATTTCTAATTTTTGTTGTATCTCGTGTTGTTTCAATAGTATCAAAAGTGGAATGGTTATAAATTGATATTTCTAAGTTATCTACCAATTACCATTTGGATGTTGTAGTACACTAATCTTTTTCTTTAATTGTGAAATAGAGTTGTCAATTAGTGAACTCAAATTGCAACATTTTGTGGCTACAAATAAGTTCGTACAACTATGTGTACGAAAGTGGGCTTTGTGGATGGGTTTGCACAGCCCCCCAATATTGATTTGTTGGTAGCGCCTACTAGTGCCCCTGTGGAGTCCAGCTTTGAGGGCGTGACCTCCCTACCTTCAAGTCCTGATTTAGTAAGTATGATTTCACTTTATGTTATACTTGTTACAAATTTGGTTTTATTGTTTCTAGTTCTCTTCCCTTCTAGGTGTATATGTATATGGGTCATCTTGAAAAATTATATAGATGTGGAACTAGATATGTATTCCTATTTTCCAACATATAAAAGGATGGCTTTCATGTATATGTATATTTGTATGTATATGTATGTATATATATGTATATGTATATGTGTATGTATATGTATATGTGTATAAATGTCTATACATATATATATATATATATATTTATGTATATATGTATATATGTATATGTATATGTATATGTATGTATATGTTTGTATATTTATATGTATGTATATGTATGCATATATGCATATGTATATGTATATGTGTATGTATATGTGTATGTATATGCATGTATATGAATATGCATGTGTATCTGCATATGTGTATGTCTATGCACATGCCAAAAAAAATACTACAATATGATAGATCATATATGAGGACAACAAATTTTGTGCATTTGTGATGAAATCAATGTCACAATGACACTTTTGACAATGCAACCTAATCAAAGTACAGTTTGTGACATTGCAACAATCAGCATTATATATGTATATGTATATGTATATGTATGTATATGTGTATATATGTCTATGTATATATATGTATATGTATGCATATATGTATATATGTATATGTATATGTATGTATGTGTATGAATGTATGCATATGTATATGTATATGTGTATGTATATGCATATGTGTATGTCTATGTATATGCAAAAAGAAATACTATAATATGATAGATTAGATACATAGACAAAAAAAAATTCCCATTTACTATGAAATTAATGCTAGAATGACTCTTGTGACAATGCATCTTAATCAAAGTATAGTTACCCACACTGCAACATTCAATATTGCATTTACTCCATCCGCTTGCATTTACTTTGCTTTGCTTGCTCCAATTGTGCAGCAATGACATAATGTATTAAGCATCACACAAGCAAAGACTTACTATCTAGCCCTCCCTGTATCGAGGTTGCCAAGTTCTATATGTATATGTATGTATATGTATGTATGTATATGTATGTATATGCATATGTATATCACTATATATGCATAATGTATGTATATGTATACATGTATATATTAGCCATGAAACTAATTTTATATCCACCAAGTTCATAATCTGCAATTGTTCCCATGTTAACCTGTCCAATGGCAAAGATGCATACACATAAATAAAATAATAAATGGAGCCAAAAAATATAGTAAACCTACATATATTTTTTAGAAAAGGGACAAGATTCAACTACAATTTAATATTTCCTAATGTTCAAACTATGCTATTCCTTTTCTGGTCATTCATAGATATTGATTCATATACAAATGAATAGACATATATATTTTGTTATATGTTTATGTGTAATTGCCACTTTAAATATATCTATGGGTATATATGTATATTCATATATCCTAATGTACTAAGCTTGTATGTATATTCGTAGGCTATATGGGTACACTCAAGTTGCATAACCCAATCAATTGCTAAATTTATAAAGGGTAAAAAATAGTAACAAAACTATTTCTACTATAGGGAGCATAAAGAGGAAATATGCATGAAGCATTGCAAAAAATACTTACAGCAAAGGATAACAACAACAACCACATCTGCACATGCAAATGGTAACATTCCTCCCTTGAAGAGCACAATTCCAATGGAAAATGCCAACCCTTATATAGAATCTCAAAGGAACTCCCCTATTGCACAAACACAAGAACAATACCTCAAAGAAATATTCAATGATAGCTATCTTGTTGTGGTAAAGTGATTTTGACATCCTATAGATACACTTTCCAGCCTTTCTATTTGCCATATATGTAGGGAAAGCTACATGGGGATGCACACTCAAATGTTAGGGTCAAAATCCATATGTGTAAGGTGTTACTTTGAAAAAAGTTCCCATCGATTGAGCTCTAGAAATGGCATGGAACTAGGTCCACAACCATTGCTACTCAAAAAATTAACACAGGTTGAAGAGATGCTTATTGCTGGGGTGGCTAAATTTTTACAGGTTACCCATGCTACAGGAGGCCAATTTAAATATAGTGGTCACACGATAAGCTTCCCTTAGGATAATTCGAGAATAGCAAAAAATTTACCGCATCAGCTGCAAGATCTTGAGGTCATGATAGTTCGTAGGACCACCATTGAAGGTGGGAATTATGATTGTTATGTCAGTAAACATCATGTCATGGATGCATTGAAATACAAAATTCAATATGACAAATACAACAATGATGTTGAGATTGATGTTGAGGCTCTTAATATGTTACCTGATGTTGTTATTGATGTGTCTGGTTTCTTGCATACAATATAGATGAAGTTTTAGATGAAGACCTAATGCCATCAACCAACTCAACAAATGCTAGACAAGAAGAAAATGTCTCTTCAAAATTTTCATAATTTATTCCTTGCTTACCAAATTCCAGATGAGAGATGCAAGAAATAAAAGATGTCTTAGAGATTGACAAAAAAGAGCAAAATATCTTATCTTGGCTTGAAATTAGCTCTTCTCCTATTAATGAATACAACACTAAAGGTTTATTTTCAACGACCTTTCCAAAATTGTTCCCCATTGGAGCAACACTTCCCCTTCAATCGAGAAATATTAAAATTCACTTGCATGAATATTCCCTCCACCAAGTTATGAGATATTTTGACCACATATTTGGAGAACTTGTTCAGTTTAGATATTTTCTCTACAACTTGATTATGATACATTGCAACCAAAAAAATTTCTCTATTTTTGTTAAAGTGGATCTCGAGGATAGAACCCCCAAGTCGTTGACTATTTTGTGGCTACAGCTCCAAGCTACTCCCGACCAGAAATTGTCCTAGTAGTTGATGTGATTTGGTGCATTGTTGTGTGGGACCCTCTCTTTCTGGAGCTCTTTATGGGCCCAACTAACCGCTATGATTGAACAACTTGGCATACCTACCCTTTTATTCACTTTGAGCTATGCAGAAAAAAATGGGCTGATCTACAAAAAAAATTCTCTTCTACAACTTGTTTAGCAATGGAGCCTTCAACAAAAATGCTAATAGATAGTGTTGTTAGGAATCCACATATAACATCTTTATATTTTCATCATAGATTCTCAATTTTCTGTGAGGAGGTGATCAAAAAGATTTTTCGTGCAAAAGATTATTGGTATAGATAAGAATGGAAACATCATGGCTTTACACATGTGCATGGTTTCCTATGGCTTCTAAAACTCCTGACATGGATACTCTTGATTGGTACAATGATCATTATGTTACCATAGCAAGGCACTTTTTTGATAGATATGTTTCAGGTTGGAATCCATGTTGCCCTACACAAATATTACTTAGAATGTATCATTGCTCTAAAGAAAACCCATGCTTGCTTACCACGAGCTAGATCCTAACCAATGATCGAATCATAGATTATGAAGAGTTGTTAAAAATAATTCAAAAGAACACAAAATGCTTCGAATATACTTGCTTAAGAAGAAAATGAGAGTAATTGCAATGTTGGTATAGGCAAATTGTTTTGAATTATATTTCTAAATATGCAGTGAAATTTGAGAAAAAAAAGAAGAAAATTATCTAGATATGTTGAAAAGAGTTGCAAATACAAATATAGTTGAGGATAAAGCATTGGTTGCATATCAAAAATTCATGATGAATATGCTTGTGGAATGTGACATCTTTGCATAGGGGATGTGCCATATGTTACAGAATTTTCCTCTTCTTACTTCAAGCTGACAATACGTTCACTTGAATGTTGGAAAAAAGACATGGTGTCGTATAAACAAAGATGATACTAATAAAGAGCTTCCAACAAACTATATTTACTGCTATATGAAAAGGCCTCTAGTGTTAGCTTCTTTATCCCTAATTGACTTTGTCCGCTTATATACACACTTGTAGCAATGCAAAAAGGCTAAATGGAAACCAAGGCACTAGCCTACAGTTGTCCTTATTTACGTGTTATTCAAGACTACCCCTTGTTGAAGATACAAAGATATTTGCAACATTTTTTAGACTGAACTTATGTTATACAAACCTTTTAGGAACATAGAAACAAATATAGGTCTTCTAAGAGAAAAGATAATAGAAAATTGGAAACTTTTAGAACAAGCTAGTTATGATCCTTGGCATGTTAATAGACTTCCAATTAAATCCATAATTGAAGAATAGGATGATAGTGAGAATGATGATTTGAACCATCATGATTCTATGGATGAATATGAATGGGAAGTTTTCTCTCGGCTTGGTGCTACTACTAACTTCAGCTTCAACTATTGGGTAGGTAGGATTTTGATATGAACCATCCATGGAATGCAAACCATGTTCCTCGAGAACTCCATAATATTGCTTTGTAGTTCATCTCATCGGTGAAGTAACAACGTGAGAAATCTATCATTCAATTCTTTCTTGTAGATATGTCACCCCATCAACTTTTAGCAAAACAACAATTGGCCCTTTAAATAATCCAAATGCATTGCATGTAGCCTTCACCCAAATCCCCCCTCTGCATGATCATTCAAGGGAAAGATGGCATTGGAAAATCCTTCTTGATAAATTATATTCGACAACAAATGAACACCTCTTTTGTTGGACCTAATAGTTGCTTTCTCACATTGGCTCCTACAGGTGTCATTGCATACAACATATGTGCCTCTACAATCCATACAACACTTTGGATTCCCATAAAGGATATGAATCCTTTGCAAAGGTAACAAAAGACATTATTCCAAGAACAATTTAAGTATATTCAATGCATTTTGATTGATGAAATGAGTTTTCTAGGCCCAAAGTTGCTACTGAAAATAGGTAGCCGATTACGCCAAGCATTCCCAGATAACCAGACAGAGCCATTTGGCAGTGTTTCTATGATCCTTCTTGGTGATCTTTCCCAATTTCCACCTATCATGGATACACCTATTTATGCTTCATGCTCATCGACTATAGCCCTATGGAACACTTTCACGGTCTCAATAACCCTAGACACTATCTTTCGCCAAAAAGGAGATAGCCCTTCACAATGAAATTTTCAGGCAATCCTTCTCCACATAAGAAATGTTGAGGCTCTCCACAATGATTGGTACGAGCTTATGAAACAAACAAATAAAATGCTCTCATCCATAGAAAGAGAACAAGTTGATGTTGCTACACATTTGTGTACCATAGAAAAATGGACCTTTCCCATTTTCATAGTCTTTTAGGCCTTGTTTCATAGTGTTGGAGCTATGTTTCTTTAATTTAATGATGTATCTTGGCTTGAACATGCTTATTTTGGTGCTAAAACTCAAAGAATGACGTCTTGTGAAAGTGTTGTGAAGTGTTGTAATACATTTCTACATTCTTCTATACTCTATTTAATGGAACTCACCTAAAAAACCACCTTTTCATACATCAACAAGTCCTATATTGAAGTGTTGTAAAGTCTTGTAACTAGATTTCACACTTTTCTAAGCATATTCTCCCTATTTACACCCTTATCATGCTTTATTTTATCCTTTTATACCCTCATATGCTTATATTGAGTGTATTTTTGGGTCTTATCTCGATAAACAACATTAAATACAACTTTATTTCTGACACTTGGTTTTGGGTCATAGGTGGGACTCATTTCCAAAGGGTGGCGAATGAGTCCCCCTTGGCCCCAAATTCAAAATATTTCAAATTTCTTTTAGATTTTTTCTAAAAATTCACTTCATGTCAGCCTGTGATGAGGTATGAATGGATACTAAGGCACAAGATTTTTATAAATGGAAAATTTTCACCTCATTTTACAACCCCTACAATCTCCTCACTCAAGCATTCAATATCTCTTTACACAATCAAGTACTCAAGCATTTTGCATCTTCAATTCAAGCACTTTCAAGCACTTGGGAGCAACCTTTTGACATTACTTCATATTTGCATATTCAAGGATGTGGTAAGTTTGCAATACTTCCATGTTATTCATTTATCATTCCTATTGCATGTCATTCATTTCAATTAGGTTTAATTACTAAAGAGGTGTTTGACCAAGGCAAACCCCTATTCTCTAATCCCCCAACATTTTTCCCCTTTGCATGTGTCTTTCTAGCCTTTGTTTTGTAGATTTAACAGCTTAAAAGGTGTTGAAAAGTGGATTCCAAGTCAAATAGGCTCTTCAAATCAACTCATCACCTATTCATGCTATTTGAGTGACTTTCAACACATTTTCTATAGAATTGACCTCGATAACCTATTATTCAGTCATTCCAAGATCTGGACTAGTAGTGTTGACCCTTGACTTTTCAAAAATCTTGTGGAGGACTAATTCACCACCCTTGGTGAATGAGTCCCACTTGAAATATGGAAATCTACATTTTGTTAGAAATCAACTCTTGGTTGTCATAAATTAATTCCCGACACTTTTTCACCAGTCGGAGGACTGATTCGCCACCCTTGGTGAATGAGTCCCATTGTGAAAAATTAGAAAATTTGAACAGCATTCCAAAAATTCTAGAAAGCTCACACATCATCTAGGTACACTCATATTTGACCTTGTACTTTCTTTTTTGCATATTTCTTTCAGTTTCTTCATATTTCATAGTTTCTGCATATCCCATTGTGTATTCAAACAAGGCATAAATCTTAGTTTTCCATGCATTATGGTTCATTTTAACTAGTCAATTCCATTTATTTTAGTTAGTTTACATCATATCACATCACATTTTTCCTTAATTGAATGCACATCTAGCATTTTAGGATCTAAATCTCTCTTTCTAGGTGAAAAACTTAGGAAGAGAGCAAGCATTACGGGTCCTAAAATCTATGTTACAATTTTTTTGCAACAAATGACTTGGTTTCATTGCACAACAAAAAAATGATCAAATAGTTAAATCTACCCATAGCCACTAGCATTGCTCGAGTGGCATAGCAAAGGTCATCTGATCATGGAGACGATGACCAGCTTCTCCCAGAATTGCTACTTTGTGTCTATAAATAGGTGATGCTAACAAAAATTTTGTGGATTCAAGCTAGCCTAATCAATGGATCCCTTGGTGTTGTTACAGTTGTTATGTATAATCCACATTCTAAACCACCAAACCCACCTGACTATGTTGTTGTTTTCTTTGAAAATTATATTGGTCCACCATGGGACCCAAAAAATTTGATAGACATCCCCATCCCAGCTATAAGTCGAGGGAGTCGAATAAAAATTCCACTCACTATGGCATGGGAAATCACAATACATAAAGCACAAGGCTTAACATTGGATAGAGCAATAATAAAAATAGGAAGCAAAGAGAGGAAAGGGTTGACTTTTATAGCTATTTCACCTGCAAAATCAATTGAAAGACTTTGTATTAATCCACTTTTCTCATTTGAGAGATACTCTAGGCTTGGCACCAACAAGTACAATACTCATCATTGCATTGAAGAGACATGTCTGTAATAACTACAACCCTCACCAAGTGCTTCTAGTCCCACCCCATAGGCCGACTTGCAAAAAAGGCTCCAAGATATTTATTCTTGTATTTTCTTCAAGTTGTGTGTCATCGTCTTCTCAAGAATTTTCCAAGTTGAATATTTGAAAAGCATATGAAGTAATAATGTATGAAAAATGGGTATAATGCCAAAGATGCACAAAGATACTATGCACAAATAACTAGAGGTTACAACTTGTATAGGCCAATTCCATGTTTTGATGATTCTATTCCATTAATCTTTTGACTTCTTTCTCTAATATTTCGTTGTGCGATGCTTTTACTATATGACATTCAAATGAATACCATTTTTTGTATATTTTATTTTCCCATCTTTGTTTAATTGTTTTAAAATTCCATTATGTCAACTATTTATTGGCATACCTAAAATTTTCTTCCAACTGATTTTAACATATAGTGGTGTAAACATATAGTTACAGTTCTTACACATTAATACATATGCAAATATAAATAACGTTAGCTATCTAAGATGCATGAAGATTGGAACCAACAATAACTATAAGAAAAAAATTATATAAGTCTATAACATCTTTAGAACATTTCAATATATTAAACTATATATGCATATGTTGTAGATACATTCTCAAAAAAAATTGTCTTCCATTTGACTAATAAGTTTAAAATCCTCCAATGATGTGTTTTCTATTCTCACAACCTATATATGTTGAATTATGACATTTCTCCTTTGTGCTTTCATTCCAAAAATTTTAATGTCGTGTTGTTACTTTTTCTATTAGCTTTATTTTATTCAAATTGCTACAAATGTTTTTCTACAAAATTCCTTTTTCCATCGTTTCATTGTTTCACTGTTCCTATTTATTACATTCATAAATATATAGTCTTGTCTACATTGATTTTCTTTTTTGTGACACATGATAAAATTCCATGCTATTTGTCATGGATTGCTCGAGCATTTCCACAATGACCATGGAGTTTATGGGATTTGTGGTTTCCTCATCGTTCCTCGCTCAACGAACACAAAATGGTAGGTGCTTGCTCATTTCATAGTTGATAGATCCTCGCATTGTTGGAGAATTCCATGCAAACCATTAAATCTAATATTCATTGTTCTAATATAAGGATGTCAACTGTTTTGGTTCCCTTGTGAAATGACAGACACTAGTGTTTGTTTCATAGCATACTTTTCAAAGAAATTTCTATGCACCTCCCTTATGTGCTAGTTTGGAGAGCTCCGCAGATGCCCTCCTCCTCAGCCTACGACTTCTTTACTATTGTTATTATGGTAAGCCATTCTGTAATGTGTTTTCCCCATTCCATACTTTTCTAATTTTAGACATGTATTTTGATATAATAATATGAAATGTTTCTTTGTAGTTGTATCATGTTTCACTCAATACAAAGATAGATGAAAAAGCAAAAACATAGCCCATGTATTCAACAATTGGTCCCAATAAGGTGCCCAAGGCTTTAAGTTTAAACAAGGTTTGTTTTACATATTCATATGTTCTTGTTTTATACATTCAATTTTCCCCTCCCTCCATGGCTAGATACACTCTATATATTTCTTGCTTTATATAAATATTCATGTGCACATATTTATACATGTTCTTGACTATAATAACTATAGTTTGTTGTTAAGATTAGATTTTCCCATGCTCCTATACTTGCCTCTTGTGTAAACCCCAATGGGAATTTCAAACAAATAGTTGATAGGGAAATGTGAACTATTGCATCAATTGCTTCTTTTGTATTAATATGTTTCATGATATTCGGTTTCCTTTATCTCTTTCAATCTCCCTATATTTTTGTATTAATATGTTTCATGTTATTCCCTTTATCTTATATCCTAAATCCCACATTAAACATATTAATACAAGATAAGAAATTTGTGTAAGAATTGAGCTATGAATTCAAAATTCAAGTTATACCCTTTTCTAGTCAACCCATGC
Source organism: Sequoia sempervirens (assembly GCA_007258455.2). NCBI lineage: Eukaryota > Viridiplantae > Streptophyta > Pinopsida > Cupressales > Cupressaceae > Sequoia > Sequoia sempervirens. The sequence goes on from VDFB02273444.1 coordinate 62,952, forward strand.
GAATAGAGAAATTCTAAAATACTCTTAAACTGCAATTTATCCTATAATAATGGCTATAATGCCAAAAGTGCACAAAGGTACCTGCAAACAATAAATGAACAACGAGAAAAACACTATCCCTATCCATATTTTTTGACAACAACAAGAACATTTCACTATAATTTCTCCACCCATGCAGAGGGATAATCTCTTTCATCTCTCCAAAATACATACAACGTCAAAGATACAATCATATAACAAGGAATAATAATCACATATTTGTGTTATTCTAATACCTCTTTTACAATTTCTCTATTTCTCTATAGTATTTACTAAGATGCGATGCATCTAGAATTTTTAATCAAGCTTGTGGGGTTATACTCTTTTTTACATGGGTTTTTTGCATAGATGATTAATTTATTGTTAATATCTTCTTGTTATATGTTTTTAAACAGAGATTTCATCAACCCAACCATGAATAGGATTTTTTTCTTTCTAATAGCTCTTTTACAATTCTTGTTTGTAGATAAATGGGCAACACCTATCTAGGGATTTTACTGGCAGCTTGGAGCTTACCTCTTAAAAAAAGGATCTTCCTAAATGTTCCTCATTGGTCAATACACACAGATAACCAAAACCATAAGTCAATGGTGAAAAAATTACTAACTCTAAGCATATTTTTTTGGGAAAGAAAGGACATTTAATTACAATTCCTCCATCCATACAAAACAATAATCTCTTTCAAATATCCACAATGGGTATAACACCAAAGATACAAAAATTTGACAAGAAGACATATACAATAAATTAACCATCTATGAAAACTACTCATGTAAGATGATGTACAATGTACATACATATATATACACACACACACACATATACATACATGTATACATACATACATATATATATATATATATATATATATATATGTATATATATATGCATGTATACATATATATACATGTATATGTATACTAGATTTTATGTATATCTACATGTTTATATA
>VDFB02273445.1:0-89320 GCA_007258455.2 Sequoia sempervirens
AGCAGATTTGTAAAGGAAATTAGAGCAGACCTTAAGGTAGAAATATTTGTGGAAGCAGCGCATCATTGTGATCAGACTTGTGAGTGAATACATTGCAATATTTGAATCAGATTCATGAAAGAACTCAGATTTGTGAAGGAAGGACATTGCATCAGATTTATGATCAGAGTTGTGAGGGAAAGTATATCAACATTTAGATCTTGTGAAGACATATCATCCATTGAAGAATTTGGAGGTTGGTGCCTATCAAAGAAGAGATTGGTGTCTCTTGCTGGGTTGGTTCTCGGTTGTGAGGATTGGTGTCTCGAGTGGGTTGGTGCCTACAAATTCTGTAAGTGGGGATTGGTGTCTCTAGTGGGGTTGGTGCTTACAAATTCGCTAAGTGGGGATTGGTGTCTCTAGTGGGTCGGTGCTTACAAAAGAAGTTTGTAAGAGAAGTAGGTTGGTGCCTACGAAGATCTATATATATAAGCAATATTTTGCTGTGGTTTTCTACCACAAGGGTTTCCATGTAAATCGTGTGTTCTTCCTGTGTTCTTAATTGCTAGATCTTGCATGCGTGTTATTGCTGTGGATGATTAAGTTTTAAAGTATTATTACTGTGGTTGATTAAGATTTGAAAAGTAAAAGATTTTTGTTATACTGATTTACCCACCCCCTTCTCAATATAACTGTGCTCATCAGCTTCTGTCAAAGCATCATATGTTTGAACGTTGTTGGTTGTAAGAGCTAAATTGCTGATTTGCTTGTGGGTTGACTCAAGAAGTGATTGGTGCATTTCTAACATTCCAAAATTGCTATAAGAAGTGCTTCCGGTTTTCTACTTTGTATCAAGCCCAAGAGATTTTAAATTTCTTCTGATGGTACTTTTCGTGGGGAATGCAATTCTTTTTGATGCCAACCTGCCATGTCTGTTTCAGTTTGGAACATTTAGTCTACAACTTTATTATTTTATTTGTGTTGTGATTGTAGTTGGAAAAAACATTAGTTCCTAAGGGTTAATACTCTCATTGTTACCTACTATTGCTATCAAAACAATATGCCAAATTAAATCGGAGATTTGCCAAATGCTGATCTTTACCATAAACTTTATATAAACCAAAAAATTATTTGCATACGTTTTATTTTCATGAAGTTTGTATTATTGTTATTATACTAATTCGATGATAAATAACTGCCTTGCTATGTGCCGCTTTCCTATTTGGTATTTAGACAGTTTTTATGATTCTCACCTTGTTTCTTTGTTTGGGGAGCAAGTTTTTATGCCATCTTATTTTACAGGTGCTGAACATTGAAATTCTCAGATTCAGAAATTACTTATTTATTTTTATATTCATGGTGCTTATTTTGTTCTGCATTCAAATTTGTTTCTCAACTCCTTGTCGTATAGGTTTTTATGTGATTGTCAATATTTTGGTGGTTTCCAAGATGTTCCCCATATTTTTTTTAAAGAAAATCTGTTTAGCATCATTATGATGCACACTTGTAGTGACACGGTTTTCTATTTCCAATGGAAATGGGGTTAAATTGTCCAGTCATAGAAGCTTGTTCCTAATGTTTTAAAGATGAGTTTAACATATTGTACTCTTATGCAGGCTATACAAAACGACAATGGAGAAATATCAAGGTCAGATAGACATCAGAATATCACATTTTAGTTAATTAAAGGTCATTTTAATAGAACCTGAATGCCTGAACATCACCCTTTTTTTCCTTCAGAAATTTGCAGGGGAATGGTCCTTTAGAAAACACTCTAGAAGAAATGAACCACAGTCGACCAATGATAGATTTTCAATACTCACAGAGGCGTGAGATTGAGGTCAGGAAGGCTCCAAAGACAAATTTGAGAACCCTGAAAACCTTGGCGAGGGGTCCTATAGTCTTGCAAGATGGTGATACTAATGACAGGAGGAGAAGGAGAAAATCTGCTCGTCTTACAGTTAAAGGTTTAATTCTATTCTAGATCTGCTATCTTCTGAATTATGTGTTTATTGCTTGATTGAGGAAAGCTGCCTATAAAAGTAGGTTTGAACAAAGATAATATTACTTGTTCAAATGCTCATTCTTGTTTCCATTTTGCAGAAGACATATGAGAAAATGTTTTGAACTTAATTGATTTTGGAATGGCGCATTCAAAAGATATATTTGACATTTGTTCATATAACAATGAAGAACAAGGGACTTAAGGTCTGATAAAATGAATTGCAAGTGAATACCCTCATACACTTCAGCAGATTTAAATACAACTGATATAAGAAGCCGAGGATTGCAGTTTTCCACCATCGCAATTCCTGGTAAGAATTACTGTTACTGTTGGTGTCTTATTGGTGGTACTAAAAGCAGTGCTAACTGTATATACATTTTTGGCCTGGTAGGAATAAATAAGAAGCTGTGGTAGTTGGTACAACAGGATACTGACACAAAAGAGTATTCGGTGATAGCTGCTATATTCTTAGTTGTTGATTCCAGCATAGGCAGGCCAGGCTACATTGATCTCTTTTTGTATAGTTGAAGGCCAATAATGGTGTAGAAATCCACTTGGGTATTTATAAAGATGGCTAATCTGCATTAAAGTTTTGCTCTGTAAGTGGCCTTCACGACAGTTGATGTATTTCCGTACATAAAAAGGACACCCATGAGACAATTGATGTATTTCTTACTTTATTAAAAAAGAATGAAATTGGGGGTTACATTTGAAACAAATTGTTACAAGTGAGTTGATGTTCTGGTTGACATATGTATCATAGACCTAGTCCTGTGTGCGCTTAATTTTGGGAATAATATCAAATAAGTTTTGAACACCAATAAGGTTAGTAACAATTTAAAGAATATATGTGCATACTCTGTTAAAAATGATCATTGTAATGGAAGTCCATGTGGATAAAGAAGGGTACAAATCCCAAGTAATTGCTTCTAATTCAAATGAATTTAAGCTTGATAGTGCATTCTTGCTGTTATTGATAAGAGAAAAGATGTGGGTTGTTTGTTTACTACTTTATATATGGAATGGACCATATCTTCAGACAAATTTAGCTGGAAGGAAAACATCAGCTTTTTTGCTTTTTACCCAGCTTATGTTTCTGATATTGATAAAAGCGGGTTTTGAAGGGGCTTGGACCCTTGAACGACTGATCAGCCATCTGGCAATTAGAACAAGTACCATGTGATATGGTACAAACCAACCCACCCATCAAAATGGAACAAAGATATACAACAGCAACCAAGTTGCCATACACAACAACAATAAAAAAGTAAGACAATAGGGTACCCTGGGACCCAACCTTATTCAATCTCACAACCTTCACTCTAGTATGAGATTGGGAGATAGATTTGGGAAGATCTTTCTTCTGCCTTTCTATAACAATCCATGAAATGTTAGCATCCAAGTCTTTAGAACAAGAAGCAAAAGGGGATTCCTCCACAAAGGGTCCATCTATGTGCGTAGTAGAAACATTAGTATGTTGAGGTAGAGTAGTCAAATGTCAAACGATCATCACATGATTAGGGTGAAGCGGATCTGGGGGCATAGCAGGCTGAGTGATCGAAGTAGGTCATGGTTGGGACTCACCAATAGAGTTGATGGGGTGGTAGGGGTAGGGCTCATCGGAGTCACCCCAATTGCATGAGATCCAACATCTTGAGAAGACTCAACATCTAGAGAGGAGCCATCTCTTTGAAAGTAAGACGTATGGATAGTTGCAGTCTTTGCGGGCATTCTTCCATTACATGGTTGTGCCCTTGCGTAAGGAAAGTGAACTATTAGCAGCTGGGTGGCTGATAGTAAAGCATCATCTACATTTGAAGGGGAGACCCTTATAGTCAAGTTGTCAAGTCCAAGGCTCATCCCCCACCATTAAAGTCATGTCCTTGTGAAGAGGCTTGGAGAGATCAATGTTTACTAGAGTATGAGCAAAAGTAGAATGCCCCATGTAGGAAGTGGTCCACCTTTAGGAAACAACCGATAGAGTTGTTGATAGCCTCACAACAAGAATCTTTCCAAAATTGAAGATGGAAATTCAGAAGGCAAACCCACATAGGCTTGACATTGAGCGATTCAAAAAGGGGGTTGAAGGAAGAAGTCCAAGGCTTGATTGAGAGAGAATGCTCACCCCACATCCACAATCTGCTATCAAGCACCAAATCCTTGTGCTTTGAAAAGTCGAAGGCACAATGAAAAAAATCCTTGAGACAAGGGAAGAGCTCGATCTTGCCTTTGACAATAGGATTCCAGGGACCCAAGATCCATTTGTGGAGATTGGGAAGGGAAGGCCAAAAATTGCCGAATCTTCAAACCAAACCCCTACATAGATAAAAATCTTCATTTTCAAGTACATCTTGTCCAAAAATCACCATTGGAGAAGGTTTGGCACAAGGGAGGGGTTGTAATTTATCCCTCTTGAGGGTGAGAGCACCCCAAACACCTACAATATTTGCATAAGCTTGTTGACAATCTTTAGATGTAGTCACATTACCAATAGTAGGGGTGCTCGAATAAACACGACTCCATGAGGGAGGTTAAACTGGCCCTGAAACCACTGACATCCCCAAGATCTATTTGAGCAGAGGGCAAGGTACACAAACTAGTGGCATGTGAACATTCAACACCAGGGATAGAAGGGCAACCTAAGCCAACAAAGGAAGCTTGTGTTGTAGAGGAGGATGAACATAGTTGCATGAGAGCAGCATTGGGGCAAACAACCGCCACCAAGCCACTCCTAAATACAACTTGAGCAAAGGCATTACCATTTGTGGGAGCCACAAGAAAGTCTTTGGTGAGATTAATTGCAATCACAATAGAGGATGAGGTGACAAAATTAGAGAGCAAGAGATCTTTTGCGAGCTCAATGGTGATTGCAACACAAGAAAGTCTTTGGTGAGTTTAATTGCGATCACAATAGAGGATGAGGTGACAAAATCAGAGGGCAAGAGATCTTTTGCGAGCTCAGTGGTGATTGCAACATAGGGCTTGGCGACTACAACAAAGGGTTGGGCAATAGAACTAGAGGGTGGGAGTGTGCTTTTTGAAAACAATCTTTTGTAATAGGCGATAGTGCCATGTGGGATTGATTTCAACATAAAGTGAAGATTGATTTAATGGGTGTCTTAAACCTTTAGTCAACATTATATTTCTTCCATGCAAGATATTTGTGACAATTGCAAATGAAACTTATCTTTTTGTGATGCTTTTCTTTTGTCATAGAGCTCTTGTTTTGGCCACTAAAGATTGATGGTTGGAGATGGTGGATCAAAGGGGTCACAAGTTTAGGATCAAGTCGGAAGAAATTTGATCTTGTATTAGGGGTTGAGAATGAGGCTTGGAATGGTGCCCTGATAACCTAGAGTAGTTAGTGATGGATGTTAAAAACTTTTTTTTTTTCCTGGTTAGATTAATGTGATTTTTTAACTCAACATTGGGAACACAAATGGAGGTCACGAGACACAAATGGAGGCCAAGTTGATAAACAAGTGCCACGTAGTGGTGAGTACCTTCCTTGATAGCTTTTGATATAGCAATAGCAAAGTGTTAGTGTTGAGTATTGTGATAGTTAAATGCTTGGTGTTTTATATTTTGAACCTATGTTTAATATTATATAATATAGTATAATTTGTATTATTGTTAACATTGGGAACACAAATGGAGTTCACGAGACACAAATGGAGGCCAAGTTGATAAACAAGTGCCACGTAGTGGTGAGTACCTTCCTTGATAGCTTTTGATATAGCAATAGCAAAGTGTTAGTGTTGAGTATTGCGATAGTTAAATGCTTGATGTTTTATATTTTGAACCTATGTTTAATATTATATAATATAATATAATTTGTATTATTGTTAACAGTGTTTTAAATACTTGTTTATAGTTGTCGAGGACAATTCTAAATGCTCTATTGTTAAATGTCTAGTATTCAAAATTTATTATGAAAAAGCTTGTGTTACAAAACTTTGTATAGTTTAATATCTATTTTGGCAGCGGTTCAAAACTTGTATTACAGATCAAGTTGCACACAAAGCATTGATGGTTTTGAATGCTCGATGTATGCTATATAAAGGAATGTGTTGAATCAAATAAGCATTGAGAAGGATATTTATGATAATGAATGAGTGAGAACTATGGTATGTACTGTGGGTTAGGTGTAACTATCATGTAACTTTATAGTTATATAGCAACAACATATTCGATTGTTGCCTATCTAAAAAATAGTGTTGAAAATATTAGACCCACATTTTTTATAATGGAGTGAGAGTTATAGTACTATTTGTGGGTTAGGCATAACTATTAACTAAGTTTATAGTCAACTAACAACAACATTTTTAATTGTGGCCTATCTAAAATAAATATTTTACAATTTTGAAAAAAATATGTAGAAAATATTAAATCCACCATTTTAAATTGAAATATAATAAATTGATATTTAACTTATAAACTTATATAATAATTAAGTTGGATGTTTTTGCAGTTCCCTCATTCAACTATAGGCAAGTCAAGCCTTTTGAAAATAAAAAAACAATTAATTTGTGAGCCCAAATCAAATTCAACAACAAAGGAATTGATAGAAAAATAGGGACAACTTGCTGATTTTTGTTATTTGCTTCTTCAAAGAGCTACAACAACAATTTCTTGTCACAACAATAAATAAGAGAACTTTTACAGGCATCCTATTGCTCTCAACGCCATAAAATCTTCTACAAGACACCTTCATTCAGCTCCAACAACAAAAAACACTCCAAATCTTCATACCTCATTCTTGGACATCCCCATTGGCTTCAAGGCAAGTTTTCATACTCAAATCTTCTTGTTTTCTTTTCTTTAACTTGAAAAATCTCTCTCCAAAGCTGGGCATGGGATTTTTCAGACTTCTTGGCTGCAATAATAATTCCTTTTTTCCCTCTTGGGCTTTAGTAAAACCCCCCTTCAATTTCCCTGGAAAAAATCAATTCATTTTCGAAATTTTGCCTTCTCATGATCCCACTCCACTCTCTTTTCCTAGGCGCTTGGATTTCTCCACTATCAATATAATGCTAAATTTTAAATGTGCCAATGAGTTACAAGAATTCAAAAACAACCTCCACATGCTTGGGCATGAGATTTTTGTAATCCCCCCAAAATTTAAATAAGAAGACAATTTCTAGCTCTCACAAGCCCAATTTGAATAAAGTTCAAAAATAAATTAATGGACTCTAATTTTGAGGAGTTGAGAGGTGAATGAATTTAGATCAAAATCATGCTGCAAACACAACTAAAGCCAAAAATCAGAGGAATATATATATATTGGTGTGCAGGATTGCCCGTGCACCCAGATGCTTCTGCATCACCCCCTCATCTCATAAACAACATAATAGTGATCTCAGTTTGACCACAAGCTAGAATTTCACATCTTGAAGCGGTTCTCAATCCGAGAGCACCATTGGTTGAAGCAAATAAAATTCTAATATGGTGTCTTCAATTTAATAATTAAATTCATCTCATTTAAATTAGTAAAAAAAGTAATTGAGTTGATATATGGATTGGTGTTTGAATATAAAGTAATAAAAATAAAATATAAATAGTATTACCATTGATTTAAATGCGGAAATGGAGAAACGTGAGAAGGGTAAGACATGGAAAATGTTTGTAGGGTAAGAATGTTAAAATCAAATTAACAAAATTAACAAAAAAATTGTGATTTATCATGAGAAATTGGAACAAGTATTGATATAGCAATAACAAAGTGTTAGTGTTGAGTATTGCGATAGTGCTTGATAATTTATATTTTGATCCTATACTTAATATAATATAATTTGTATTATTATAATTTATTGTTCTCGGTCTAGTATATTAATGATAATTATATTTCGTAATTATTGAAGATTTTTTTATTAATTTAACCTAATGAACATAATCATTTTTAAGGAAGGTTAGGGCCTCTTAAGATGTTTTAATGATAGTCAATGCTTTACTATACTTAGTATTTAGACATGATAGTTTTTTTGTGTTGTGTGTAAGGCTTGTGTGATAGAGGCACGTTTAGTGATAGCTATCGCTATTCAGACTAATTATTGAGAAATATTATTAGTTATTATTGCACTTCATCTTGTTTTTTGATTGATTGTAAATTATTAATTAATTATTATGTTTATATTTGTGCTATATTTGTTATGTCTTGTTGATTTGAAAACATAGGGAGAGCAATGTGTTCTAGTATTGATAAATATTAATAATTAATATTTGTTGTATATTTATTTAGTTTTTTATTAAAGATAATATATGAAGAATTAATATAAAACACAATACTATGTGCATAATTTATTACAATACCACATTTATTTATTGGTTTGTACTAGAGTAGTAAACTATTACAAATTGAAAAAAAGGATGCGCTTTCGTACAATATTTAAAGTGGAGGGTGTGTAGAATTTATGGTACTTTGCAAGTGCCTTAATAACAATGACATATACTTGAATTGGGTAGGTAGAAGCCAACAAAAGCGACTGCGAAATAGGTTACAAATTTCAATATTAGTATTTTTTTATATAGATTTGGGAAAATCCTTTTTGCAAAGACTTAAAGAACAAATTTTATAACATTATAAAGTGCAAGTATAATGCATGTTGGAACTATATTAGGTAGTGTAGTACTATACATAAATAATATATAGTTTACAATATACTTGTATATTTGCTGTTATAAAGTAGTTCTTGTTTACAAAATTAGCAGTTGTGATTCCTGAGTGATAGATAGCTAGACAAAGTAGAGTTGGTAGAGAAAATTGAAAACCCTTTGTTAGGGATCAACTAAATAGGGACGATAACATGTCAGTTTGTGGGTGTGACCCATATAATTCTAGAAGACCATTTACGAATTAAAGGTCCGCGTTAGAGTCAGCATAGTGCAATTCATTATGCAGATAAACTATAATTGTTCTCAATAAAGGGGAATTTTTGAGAATGCAACATAGTAATAGGATATTGTCTTCAAAGTTTCCGTTAACAACATCAATTTTGAGTATAAAATTCTGACTTTTCAAGTGAGAGGGCCAAGTGTGCCAATTCCATTGTCTGTATTGAAATTTGAAGTGAAAAATAACAAACCAATATCGATAAAGAAAATTGGGTAGCAAAAGAAATAAGTTACTAACCTATGTAAAATGCGCTAGTGAAAATGCGATGGACAATTCTTCCATTTGAGGAAAACTTTACATAAATTTGGTGCCATTGTTATGTACTAGATCAGAGCTATAACACTTGATTGTCCTTAATGATTTAGCTGCTGCAAAGTATTTGTGAGAAACAAAAAGCGAATAAATTCTTTCAGATAAGTCTTGTGAAAATATGAAAGCAAATGAGTTCTTCTGGAAGCTCCATTATTTTTGAATTAGAAGCTTTTGATTGCAAACTGAAGGTTGGTTTGGTAAGTAAATATACTAGTGAACAAATGTGTAAAAATAACAATTTTATAATAATAGTAAGTGCTTTATTGTATTTATCATTGGCACGTGTAGTCTATAGTGGAAAGAATTAATTTTGATAGTTGCATTGTCGAGACAAGTGGCATTTTTGGTAAATAGCCTACAAGGGAGAGGTGTATAAAAACATGGAAAACTAAAACACATGAGAGAATGACATGCGCCCTGATTATTATCATTAGTATAATTTTTATTATTTTATAATATAATTATAATTAATATTTAAGTAAACTTGTTAGTGCGGTGTGCTTGTTAGTTTTGTAGTGTTGGTACAATTTCCTCTTTAGCTGTATTTGCTAAAAGATGCATGTTTGTATCGTGGTCAGTTTTGGTAGAGCTTTTCCTCTCTGCAATTGAATGTAATTCTCAGCTAAAGGCATTTAGACACTTGCACGCAAAATCTCTTGTAGGAGAGTGATTTACATTTACAGAAAGGAATGATATTAGCAATGGCAAGATTATGATGAGTGAGACCTGATCTTCTGGGCGGAGTTGAAGATTGTATTGCCTTTGCGTAGCTTGGAATACTACATCCGACGAATCTTTGGAAGCTGCTTGAACCTGCCATGGTGGTCAAATGCTATAAATCATAGTTCTATATTGGAAATAAAATTATTTCCTTGGAAAACTATACCTTACCTCATAGTTTTGCAAGGTGCCATTTATAAATTAATGATTTAATCAAGGGGACACGTGTTTGCAATGTGCACAGTGAATGCGAAAAGAGCTTGAGGAATGGGGAAGCTTGCAAGATGCAGACACGTGGCTAGTAAGGTCTGAATAGTTTTGAAAGGTGTCATTTATAAATTAATGATTTAATCAAGGGGATGCGTGTCTGTAATGCATGCAATGAATGTGAAATGTGCTTCTAAATAATAATAATAATAATATTATTTTATAGTCCACGATACCCGGCAATCTGTTTTTGGGTCTACAGACGGCCTACAGCAATATGGGACTCCTCGTACTCCCAATATTAAGGGAGGCACCTAACTCGTGCTCCACAATACGAGGTGTACATACCTTACCCCCTGCAGGATTTGAACTTGTGACCTCTCTTTCAAGAGTACAAGTTCTCCACCATTAGGCCAACTCAGGCTGTACTATTTTATAGTTCTAGAATGGGGAAGCTCGGAAGATGCAGACACATGGCTAGTAAGGTTTGATTTAGATTTATTGACTTTTTAAAAATTAGGGTGAAGTCATTTGGATATAAAATTTAAATAAAAAATCATTTGTAATGATTCATTGGGCCCAAGAATGAATACATTTGTCTACATTGGAAATAAAATTATTTCTTAGGTAAACTATACCTTACCTCATAGTTTTGTGAGGTCCGATTTATAATTTAATGATTTAATCAAGCGAATGCATGTTTGCAAGGTGCATAGTGAATGCAAAATGGTCTTTTGAAATAGAGAAGGTCATGAAATGTGACCATGTGGCTAGTAAGGTTTTGTTCAGATTTATTGACCTTTTAAAAATTAGGGTCAACTATTTAAATATAAAAGTTAAATAAAAATTGGTTTGTAATGATTTGTTGGGTGCAACAATGAATGCATTTGTCTACATTGGTAATACAATAATTTCTTAGGTAAACGATAGCTTATCTCATAGTTTTGTGAGGTCCCATTTATAATTTAATGATTTAATCAAGCGGACATGTGTCTGCAGTGCACACAACGACTGCATAACAATGTTGTTAAATGGATAAGATCATGAAATGTGGCCACGTTGCTAGTGGGCCCCGACAACATTGAAACTTCCCAACCATTTTTGTTTTGTATTTGCTAAAAATATAATTTATGCTTGGATAAAATATTGTTTTTGATTTTAAAATGATATATTGTTTTTTATTGATATGAAAACAAGTACATCAATGCATGCCCTTACCACAAGGAGTGCTATAGAAAAGAAATCACACAAATGAGCTGTTAGAATTACAAACGAAAAATGCTAAATTACAACACAATTAAATTGTTGTGTTCTCAGAAAGCCCCTTCTTTGAGAGTTTTCCACTTCGACCACAATTTCCACCTTTTGTGGCTGATTTGAGCAACATATGGTGTTTCCTTGAAAAGGGTTTCCTTCCCTTAACCTCTATCCAACCATTTTCAAAATGAGAGGAAGCCAGAGTGTTTTGGTCTACATTTTCCAAGGGGTTCTTTCACTTCAATTCTCTAGATTTTCCTTGGCCAATTTGAGCATCACCCCTGGAACTTAGACCACCAGACTTTGAAAAGCCTCGAGTTGTTACAAAATAATTTGAAATCATGGAGGCTTCACTTCCCTTGGAGTTGAAATATGTAGAAGCTACCTCCTTTGCATTCTTTGAGGTGATACTAGGCAAGATCAGAGGTCAAGCCCCAGGAGGGGAAGGGGAGGAAGTCATGCTTTTCTTTGGAGAAGCAAGAAAGTGTTTAGAATCCTTGAGGGAATTGGGTGGAATGATATAGTGTTGAAATTTAGCCCCAATCTGCCATGTCGGTTTGCTCAAGGCTTATTTCCCTAGATCTCGGTGCATATGACATTGGGAAGAGAAGTGTTCTGTTGAGAAATATTTCTTGCATCTAAAAGAAAATTTTCATAGTCAATATGTTGCCTCCTACATCTATTTCCCACCTTCAACAATATCTTGACAGAAAGGCCATTGGCTAAGTCTATTTCAACATAGATTTAAGCACACGTAGAATTTTGATAGTTCGTAGTTTCCTTGGAGGAGTAATGATACCTTCCTAGGCCGTTTCCAATGGCCTTCAAGCACTCTAGTTCCTAGAACTTACCCACAAAAATGCAGTGGTGAAATTTTTTGTGCGCAGGTCAAAATTAAGGAACCAAGGTTTCATGTACAAAAATCTCCTTGGTAGATCCATGGACCATTTTCCAGCACCAATTCCTTGTCTTCTTGTGAATCAAACTCTAAAATGAAAAACCCCTTAGCATAGGGGTAAATGCTTATTTTACCTTCTATATATTCTCTCCATTTCTTCGTTACCCATTCATGTAGGTCACATAACTTCAACCATGTCTTTGTAAAATGATAGATCGGGGCATGCACAGACAAAAAATCCTCTTGATCCACATCCAAACTATCCAAGTAGACTTCAGAAGTTGTTGAGGAAGGGCGGATAGGAAAATGCGAACTCGCGACACTATTATCAGAGGTGACAACATGTTGAGAGTCCAAGTGAGGGAAAGAATGGGGACCCTTGTCACATATCATGTCAGCCATGCTATGCCGTAACCCCCTATTATCATAGTGCCACTGATTCATGGATTAGCGTCGTGAGCTATGGTTACACTCACACCCAAACTACAAATTGAAAACCCTAGCATTACCCTTCAGAGTCTACACAAAGCTCATTCAATTGGGATGCATTCTTGAGCCCTTGCGCCAGGGGGCACCATCTCCATTTTCACCGTAGACATTGGTATCTTTGTGCGTGCCATAGAAGCAACTGTCAGAAGGGGGGCGAGTTTTGAAGATATAGGAGAAGAGTGCTTCATTATGCCTTCGACTTAAGCTTAAGACCACTACTTCTAGTATAATTTACTTATTATTAATATATTATTATAATAATTATAATAGTATAATTCTAATATCTAGTATATTACTACAACTATATTGTAATGTAATAATATAATAATTCAAGATCTATTCATGGGTTAACGTTGTTTACCAAAACTTTTTTATTCTTTGTGAAAACACTGCAAAATCTACTTGTGAAGATAAATTATTTTTGATTGATTATCAATTATTAATTAACTCAATACTTATAATTATTTATTAATTAGTTAACTAATTATTATTCCTTTTTGGGATTGTTATTCTGGTTATTGGGTTTGTGTCAGTATTATCTTAATTTAAACATTGATGTTTATGAAAAATAAATTGAGATTGATTCTAGAAAATAATTAATTTAAATTTTTTAATTAATTATTATATTTTTATATGTGGGGGGTGTTCCACATGTTCGGGTGAGTGGTAAAGCGTGTGAGAGAGTTGTTTTTGTGGGATTGCAGGATGTGGTAAATATTAGGAATAAATATTTGGTATAAGTTTTATATCAGTTAGTGTGGCAAGGTTGTCATTTCTCGGTCCTTGAGAACACGATGTGTATAAGAAACATTATGGGATGGCGAGATCTATTTGTTAGGATAATAATATATAACAATGTCCTTTATCATGTGTATGAGTCCTGATAGCCAGTGGTGGGAAGGGATTTTCATCTTGTTTTTAGTGCATTTATTATATTTTAATGAGTTGATGAAATGGAATTAGTGCAATGTATTGCATAGTTTTAAATATGATTGCGATATTGCAAAATTGTAGTTTATTGTGTGCTATGCAAATTGTGTTGGAAGGATGTTTTTGCACACTAAGTGAGTTTTGGGTAGTTGGTGTAGATCTCTTTGATTTGGTCAGCAAGTGTTGCAGTGTGTGTTTCAATTGTGTTCTCATTTCTGTGCTAGCGGCAATTTGGCGGTAAGTATCCATATACATTTGAAGTTGTCATTTTATTTTGATTTCTTTGTTGTATTATTTTGTTTGGTTGATTTTGGTTATAGCTTCATTTTGAAATGTTGTTTGGAAAATACTATATATAGATTGGTAGAAAAGGTTTACAACTTTTGGGTATCGGTGATATAGGTTTAGGTTAATGTTAGGGTTTGATGAGAGTAACAAAAGTAGGAGACTGTCGAGGTGCGTCAGGTGTGAGTTCAAGCGAATGAAAATTGGTGTTTGGAAGGTGATAGATAGTATTGCAATTAGGCGATGGAGAAGAAAGTAGTATTCAAATAGCCATTGTTGAAGAGGACAATGGTATACTGTGCCAATTTTCAATTGAATTTGTGTATGTTGTAATTGATAATGTTTTGAGTATGCAAGAACAATGAAAGGAGAGGTTACAAAGATGAAGAATCAATACAAAGGTTATTATCCTGCATTGAAGATATTCTTGTCCTATGTAGAGATTGGAGATACATAGTTGGGAGATGTAGACATTAACCAGTTGCATGGTAGACTTGGAAATGAAGCATGTAGGCCAACAATGGCTAGTTCTTTGGTGAAATCAAGATTGGTAGAGGAAGCTGCAATTCCAATTTCAGTGCAATGTCTTGAATTAGTATTGGCTTGTGCTCAATTCTATGATGATGTAACATGCCCATTTCTCTACTAAATGATTTCTCCTATGTTTTTTTGATGAACAGGCATGTATCTAAATTAAAGATAGAAATACCTATTCACAAAAGAGGTGGGTGGTAAAAAAGACACACCCCAAGAGTCATATGGCTAGAGCCCAAAAGTTCAGAGTCACATGGTCCGAGCCCATAAAGCAATAAACATTACAAACATAATAAAATAAAAGGTCGTCAAGCAGCCATAACAGTGCCAATAGAGGGTAGAGGGTCCTTTCCATTTGATTTCTTCCCCATACATCAGCGGGGTTTGGAGTGACAACAAGGCGAGATTGCTAAATCCAACCACAGGAACCCTTTAGTAGTATTTGGCCAACTAGAAATGCCACCAAAAGCATTACTAGAGGGCCACCCATAAGTGTTACCGCCGCCCCCCGTCATCCCTCTAGAAGGCCACCCTAGGTCAACCTGTGGAGGAGGAGAAGGTGACTGTCGAGGAGGGTGAGATCCACGTTGAGGGGAGCCTGAGAGTGGGGTTGAGAGTCCCTGGTAGAGCCCACTTCATCGCCGGCCTCATGAAAGCGGTTGGCCCCGGGAAGAAGTGGGTGAGGGAGGCATGCATGCCTTAGTGCAAGGGTCATTGACCTAGTGGTCCAAAAGCTCATGGAGGTGAGAAAATTCAAGCACAACTTTGTTTGATTGCACTTGAATCTATAAAAGAACATTAGAGAATATCATCACTTTAGAATATAAAGAAACAAATTTATCAATCTGGATGTGAGAAATTATGTAGGCATTTATATCTTTCCAAATACAAAAGATGATCTCCACCCTGAAAGTGTGCCAAATTTGGGTATACTTAGTGGGAAGCTTGGAAGAATCACCCAACAAAACCATATGCCAAGAAAAAGGCTCTGGCCTGAACGACTGAAAGAAGTCATGAATCCAATTCCACAACTATTGAGCTCTAGTACAAAACCAGAAGAGGTGCTTAAAAGACTCAACTTGCCCACAAAAAGGGAAATGAAGGTCCTGGACCCCCAAGTGGACAAGCCGAGACCCCACAGGTAAGCCTTGGAAAAGAATACACCAAGCAAAGTGGGAAAGTTTTGGCTGAACACTTGCAGACCAAATAGCAGAAAATATTTTACGCCAAACAGACACTAAAGACTTGAGATGCCATATGTAGTTCAAACTGTCAGTCATAGAAAAATGCGATGATAACCACTGATAACCAAGCCAAGGTTTGTATTTTCTGAATGGAGTATCTGGGTACCACTTCTTGTCCTTCCACCAGGGCTTAGTGGCATAGATACCCACCTTATGAAGCATCTAAGCTAAAATAACATTCATTAGGCTGTCATAAGTTTGACGGTCGTGGTTTTGAAAACCACACTTTAAAGCACAAAAAGCCTCCCAAGGAAAAATATGCATAGTGGGTCTGTGAAATAAGTGCTGAAGGGTCTGGATATCCTTTTTGTGAAACCTGAGAGCCTTAAGCTACGGAAGCTTGGCCAAGGGTTGACCAACACTAGCAAATAGAGGAGAACACCACACATTCTATTGGTTAAGTGAGAGCCCATCACAAAATCCAGAGTTAGACCAATGGAGCCAAGGATTAATTGCTTCCCACGCTCTCCAAATGCTCTTGGCAATGAAAGTTCCCACAATTTGGATTTGTTCGCTCATGACTAGGAGGGCTTGAAAGCCAATTCCTTTCTAAGAAGGTCTGTGCACAGAGAAGCCAGACTAAATACAATTCCTAAGGAGAATTTTCAGGCCTCATCACCAGTGAGAACTCTGATAATCCACTTGACACAAAGAGAAATACCTTGCCACTTTGTGGAGAGAAGGCCAAGCCCACCAGAGTCTCTGGGAAGGCAACAAGACTCCTAGGAAACATGGTGAAACCCCTGTGAGTCTTAGAAGAGGCCTAGAGAAAATCTCACAACTTTTCAAGGTTAGCATATGAGTCCTTTGAAGGGGCCCAACAGGAAGAATAATGAACACACATTGCTGCAAGCACCTTAGAACAAATTTGGAATTTACCAGCCAGAGAAAGTGGCTTGGTAATCTAGAAAGCAAGTTTCTGCTCAATCCTTGAAAGAATTGCTTGCTAGAGATCAACAAAAGAACCCTGAAAGGAAAAAGGGATGCCCAAAAATTAAAATATTTTACCAGGAGCAATCCATTTGCATCCATAATGTTGAATCCAATGAGGACTGGGAAAAATAGACTGATGGTAGCACAAGGTTTTGTGCCATTGAATGGTGGAGCCGAAAGCTAGGTAGAAAGTCTCAAGGCAATCAAGAGCAGATTTGACATTGTTTTTCTCTTCCAAGAGAGTGAGAAAATAATCATTGACGAAATGGCCATTGACCAGGTGGGCTGAAGAATTAGGCAGAGAGATGCCATGAACCTACCTCTGAGAAACAACATGAGCCAAAATATCGAAACCTCTTAACAACAAGCACATAAAGCGAGGGGGCAACCGAGCAACCCTGGAAAATGGAACAAAACAAACCAAAGGAGGGGGACTAGTGGCCATTAGTGGTGATGCAAGCAGAGGCATCAAAGAACAACATTTGCACAACCTGAATGAATTGAGGACCAAAACCTAGGGTAGACAACATGGCAAGTATGAAAGGCCATTCAATGTGATCATAAGCTTTAGAAAAATTGATTTTTTAGAAAGATGGCATTTTGATTGGAGCATCTCACTCATTCTATACCTTCCCAAACAACAATAATGTTGTTTAAGATGAAACTGGATTTAATGAATTCAGTTTGCTTTAGGTGCACAATTTGAGGAAAAATATGGTGGATTTTCAAGGCAAGGGCTTTGGCAATGATTTTATAAGACACATTGAGGAGCATGATGGGCCGCCAGTTGTAGATATCCTCAAGATTACCATATTTAGGTATGAATTTAATATTTCCCTTATTAATAAGGAGCGTGATGAGCCACCAGTTGTAGATTTCCTAACGTTTTAGAATGAAAAGCTTCAAGGTAAACATTATGCAGATCTTTCCCAACACAGTCCCAAAGGGCCTTGTAAAATTCATACGAAAAGCCATTAATGCCTAGGGATTTATCATCGACCATAGTGTTGACAACTTCTTTAAGATATTCAATTGTGAGCAATTGCTCATAGAAATTTTTCTGGGTTGAGGAGAGCTTATTTGGCGCAACAACAAGACAATCTTGAAGTAGTTGATGCCACTCTGAAGTTTATTCTTGAGCTGTGAACACCTTCTCATAATGTCTAACAAAAGCTTGGAGAATTTTAGGAAATTTAGAAAGCACAACATTGCCTTCTTTGATCCATTTGATAATAGGAGATGAGTGCTTGAATCGAAGAGGCAAGAAGAATTATTTCGAGGCATGATCTCCAAATTTAAGCCAGTGAAGCCTGGGCTTGATTTGCGCTCCTCTGGCAGCATAGTTGTCAACAACTTGCTTTCTATGCCTTAACTCTGCAACCCTGACTTGCAGAGAAGGGGAAAAGGGGTTAGCCGCCAAGGCCTTGATGGTAGTACAAAGATCAGATGTGGTTGCTTCATAAGACCGCCTACGAGAGATGGCTAGCTGGTGCCCATAGATATGGAGAAACCTCGTAGTGTGAGTGATAGCATCATTCCACCAAACAATCCAGCCTATATTGTGAGGTGGCTTGCACTCCAAATTCCAAATGGTATGAATGTGGGCCAATGTGGGCTGGTGACTCAGTAAGGAAGTGTTAAAAAAAATTGGGACCTATTAGCACGAGGCTACTTTAACTCCGATTCAATGTAGAATGTAATGAGGTAGTGGTCTGACAATGTCACATCCACTAATGACCTTATTGGAAGTGGTGAAGAGTTGGAAAAAGAGAAAAAAGATTGAGCTGAGATCATAGCACGATCAAGTTATTTAAATACATTGTCAGACCCAACTCGATAGTTGCACCAAGTGTGCCAGATAGAATAAGAATGGTAGTGACCAATATTGGAGTTGAAAAGACCCAATTTATTATGCATGTCGTACCATGCCTCTCTTTCGCTAGCTGCCCATTGGAATGGTAGAGTACCATCCTTGTCATATGCCATCTCAACCATATTGAAATCCCCATAAAGCAGCCAAGTAGCAACTAGTAGTGAATCAACAATCCAACGCCAGAGTAGATATCTTTCAATAGCATCATTCAAGGCATAAACATTAATAATCCTAAAGGAATGATTATCAATGCTAAGAAGAATCCAGACAAGCCAATGTGTGGGGTCAAACCCATGATCAACCACACAAGCATGCCACCGTGGGGACATAAGGGTGACCACTCTATCACATCCAACCTCATGTTCAATACAATACATTTTACTGGCTGAACAAATAGAACGACAAGCCAAAGCAAGCAAAAACTAACAACTTTCACTTCTTGAAGACACAAAACATCAATACCAACATACTTTTGAAGAGTATCCCTAACGAAATACTTCCTAGAGAGGTCTGTTAGACCTCAAACTGTTAAGAAATATTGTCATTGATGTCAAATATCAAGACTTGTTAAGAAGCATTGTCATTGAACTCAGTTTAGTTATTTGATGATGATCAAGTAAATTGGTTTACATTGTTCATATTTTCTCTTGTTTTTATCAATACTCAATTTGTGAAGATCGAAGTTCTACAAGATAAACTCGAGTTGTGAAGATCGACATCTTATAGGACATAAGTTTCGAAGTTGTGAAGATCAAATTGTCTACAAGAGAAATTCAAGTTGTGAAGATCGAAGTGTCATTCAATCTGAGTGAAATACATATGAAGCATGTATGAAGCTTGAAGTTTTTATAGAATCAAAATATGAGAGATTGATTCTACAGATCGACATGTATGAAGCTTGAAGTTTTTATAGGATCAAATTTTGAGAGATTGATTCTACAGATTGAAATATGAAGGTTGACACTCTACATTTGAAAAATATGTTTAGTCACTTATTAACAATTGATAAACCAGATATGCGAATACTATGAGAAGACACGATTGTTGAGAAGACATGTTTTATCTCTTAAAAGGCTGCGATGGTTGGAAAGGTCGTGTTCCTTTGAATGTGTTTTTGATAAAACAAAAATTAAAATAGAAAGTCGCTTAAAAGGGATGTAATATCCAAAAGCTAGGTACGCCTCTTACAAACAGACTCACGTCTTTCTTCATAAGGGAGATGTAACTCTACATAAATATATAATTCTTCTTGTTCATTAAGGTAGTAACAATGTCAAAATAATCATTAAGGGCGTATTCTCCTCTTGTTCATTAAGAGAGTCAAAACAAAATAAAAGTTCATTAAGGTAGAAAATCAGATTAATGAAGAGGCATGAGTGAAAAGGAAAAGTCATGTTTTTTCATCAAGAGACACAATCTTAGGATTAAGTATATATTTGCAATCCATCTTTGCTTTGAGATTGTGGTTGTGAAGTTCAAATAGTCTATATTAGAAACCCATCTTCTTGTGTGGATTGAGTGAGAGATTTTTCATCACAAAGGCAGATTGGAGGATTGGGAGAGTGCATATTTGATTGAAGACAGTTACTTCATCCATCAAGTCAAGGTGTGGTGCCTTGCATTAGGGGTTAATTCTCCTTGTAGGTTGGTGCCTACTAAAATTGTAAAGGTTTGAGTGTTCCTTGTAGGTTGTAGCCTACAAAATAATCTCCTTTGTAAATCAAGTAGGTTGGTGCCTACTTCCATTTGTAAACCATTTAATCAATTCAATAAAGTGGTGTCAACTCGATTTCATTGATTCATATCAGAAGTTGATGTTGGTAAAAGTTTAAGTTTGTTGAAAAGTTGAAAAATAAGAGATTATTTTGATTTATTGATTCACCCCCCCTCTCAGTAAATATTTTGTGCTCTTCATGAACAATCCATGAGAGGAAATTCATGAATGATACTCCATTTCATCGGAGTCCAACTCCTCATCCAACATGGAGAAGTGATTCTATAAAAATTCTGGTGGAACTGAATCAATTTGAAAAGGTGGGGATGAATGTCTTTGTTTCTCCTGAACATATTCTCCTTCTTCCAGAGATCTAGAAGGACTCCGAGACCTCTTATGAACACCCGACATGGGAGGAGTCTCAGTCGGCTGTGCTATTATAATTGAGGCAGGCTGAGGCGTAGCCAGAGGCCTTGGCCACATTGCAGTACTGGTAGAGCCCATTTGGGCTTCCTTCCCCTTCGTAGAAGGGTTTGAAATTTCTTTTGTCGGCTTGGGGGTTTTTGAAACCGTCCTGAAGCCATTGAACTTGTTTTTTTGGTTGGTAATCGTTGTCCATTTTTCCTTTGGTTTGGCAACAACACTTTCTGCCTGGCAGGGCTTTTCAGCGTCCCATGGTGGTGAAGGAATGAGGAACTGCAAGAGGGAGATCCTTAATCTTTTGGTTTGCGGACTGACACCTATAACAAGTATTCGACAAATTGAAATAAGTGACTTTCTGGGTATGTCGAAAAGAACCAATTTGAATATCAATGGGTTCTTGTCTAGAAATCCACATAAGCCAATCTTGTAATATGAGTGAATCTAGAAAAAATTACCAAATCAAAGTGACACAAAAACTGTTTATTAGATCAGACAAACTGTCAACAAACATTGTTGGCATCAATGACAACACATCAAAGGGTTCATTCTTCATTCTTTCAACATAATGATCTAGGGTAATAAAACATGTGTCCCTTATAGCTACTAGTGTTTGTAGCAAGTAGTAGTGTTGCTAAATTAGGAAAGAGCACCCTTCACTGTTAGCCAACAATGTTTGATTTGAGAAGTGCTCAATCTTGGCAATTTTTTCCAAACACTAATTTTTGACCTCTTGAATCCATTTCTAGTGCTATTTTCCATATTTTTTAAGTAATTCCAGTTTTATTTCTAATTTTTAATTCCCAACCATTGTATTTATTATAAATAACACTTCAATATTTTTGTTTCTATATTCTATTATAAATGTAGTTTATTTCTCAAGTAAACTTATAATAAGAGAAAATGAAATTATTTTTAGGTAAAATACTTAGGGGTAAATCAATTTTTTTTCTTTTGTTTGGTGAAGAAAACACCCCTACACATGTTAATTTTGATTTTATAATATTTAAGACTACCAAACACTTATTTTCTCAAATATTTTTCTATACTCACATCTTAATACTTACACAAACACAATCTTTCCACATTACCGAATTCAAGAACATCTTCATAAATTTTTTGTAATACCTCGCTTCACATTTGATTAGTACAACCCTAATTTGTTTCATGTTTTCCCTAAATAGATGGTAAGATGTATTACATATGATAAATAGTGTGATTGTGTAATAATATTCTTGCATTTCATTCTGGCATTTTGTTTAATTTCCACTGTTATGAAGATGTTAGGCACTAATAAATGATGGAATACAAATTAAAGATTTAAATGGGATTGTTGCATAATTAAATCTTAGGAAATTAAGCTTGCAAATTAATGTTGTACATGATTGTTTCTTATTATTGCATTGAAATGTGCAGGAAAATAAGGGTGCCAATACAAGAAGGGAAAACTTTTGAGAGAAAATCAAAAGACATCTTATTGTGGATATGAGTTTGAACCTTTTGGAGCTTAAAAACGAATAAAGTTAATATGCTAGTAAATTAAGGCGGTGAAGGTTGAGATTAAAGGGATAACTGATTATGTGTAGTGTGGGTGTAAGAGGGGCTAGGGGCGAGGAACCCTTATCTAAGTGTGAAACTCGGATGGAACCCTAAGTTGGTCTTTAAAGAGGGTTGTTGGGAAATTTCCTTGGTTGGGGATGCAAAAATAAAACCCCTAGGGTCTATACCATAGCGGTAGGGGTCAAGTGGGCATGAAATAGGAAACCATGGACATGATTTGACCCTTGAAAAGTTCTCTTAATGGGGGGTGGCGAGTTTGGAGAGAGGGTAGGGTTTGAACTTGAAGCTTCTATATATTTTAGGGAGGAAGAATGAGTGGGTGTTACCCACTTCTCCTCTAGAGAACTTGAGTGAAGATGGTAGAAAGAATGAGGAAAGGAGAGGTGTCCATCTCTTTGGAAGATAGTGATGAAGATGGCTTGGTTGGAGAGGAAAGATGGATACAAGATTTCAGTCTCTTCATCTAAAAGAAAAATATAAGTTCTTGTTCCAATTACCCTTGTTTGTTGTAAGGTGTCATAGTGGATGGATCATGGTTGCAAATATAAAGTAGATAACCTAGATGCATGAAATTTGTGCTATGTTAGCTTATCCCTTTGTAAAAAAAAAAGAAAAGAATCCATGTATCATCATGGGCTAGAAAAAATTTCTTACTCGGGGGTATGGCTAGAGCCCATGAGGCTCCATGATGCCATTACAGTAGGGTGGAGAGCAAGACCCTTCAAGCTGTGTATCAATCAGTGTACTTACAATTAGATGTAAAGTGGAGAGTTATGGTTTTGTTGTAACATGAAAGAAAATGGAAAAAGAGCAAGCCTTGTTCATTTAGCATGTATTCTTATGAAATTTTGATCTAAAAATGTTGAAGTTTATCACTTAATGCCTCCACTTGAAAACTCTTGTTTATAGAAAGAAAGGATTTGGTATTTGATCGTCATGAAAATGATAAGTTTTGGATTTATATTTTAAGGCAAGGTGTTTTGTGTTTTGAAGCCATGAGTTAACGAATTATGTGCAACCCTAAGGAAAAAGGAGGATGTCTTAGAGTAATCTCTTGTCATTGGTTGGATAATCATTCAAAATAATATTTTGATTTCTTTAGAAAGATGTTGTAACCAAGATTCCCTTGGATGCTTAGCTAAAATCTGTAACAATTTTATTGAATCCATGAAAACAAATAGTATGTTTAGCTAGAGTAGCAAGGGGAAAGAGATTGTATACGTTAAAATCTAGTAATGAATGAAAGATTATTGCTCACTTGCTTAACATAGATAAAATAAAAATAAAATAGAATAAAATAAATCACCCTCTACTCCCTATAATAGAATTAAGAATTTAAGAGAAGTAATATATTCAAAACATGCAAATTATAGTATCTTCTATCTTGTTGAAAATAGTTTCTAATATCTAGAAAAATAAATAAATAAATAAATAACAGGGAGAATTTTGCCCATGACTATTCAGTCTCCTTCAAATTGCACTTTCGTGCTAGACACTGTGAATGACTGATGTTTTAGAGAAGACTTATCCAAACTACATGTTCAATAAGGACCTAGTGCCACAATAGTAAGCAATATCTAGAAAAAATATGAATATCTGAATAAAAGTCCACCTTCAATTATTAAATCTTGCTTGACCAAATTTTTTGTGTCATAACATGTGAAGGATATTGGAGAAATTCATCCATATTATTCCTGCATTGTAGGATGCATTTTTACCAAAATGTTTAAGTAAATGATATGTAGCATAGGGGGATAAATACAAACTTTGTTTGTCTTACCAAAGTTTCTTGGAAATTATGATATAATTTTTCCAATAATCATCTCATACTAGAACACAATCCATATAAAATGCACTTGGGTTAGTAGAAAAATTAGTCACTCGAAACAAGTGAGATATGTTATGAAGATTGCACAAATTTGCACAAAGTTCCTAAGTCATATTCTAAAATACAACCAAATATATGTATCCATATTAGCATGATGGGCGATATTCAATTGATGTCAATATAATGTGAATGCAGAAGTTTAAAAAACTAAGGAGAGAAGGGGGTGCAGCCCTGTAGCTTGCACGATCTCTCATTCCATATTTCTTGCAAATGAAAACCCTTTCTACCCTCTTTTGTTTACCACGTCAGGTTGCTAGTTTCTTAGAAGCAAGCACAAAAAAATGGAATTAGAAAAAAAGGAATGAAACTATAGTCAGATTGTTTGCACAAACTGAATCCTCATTTTGAAATGAAAATAAAATGGAGTAAATGAAAATGATAATATATGGTGAGTGAATTGAAACCATCAGGTTAGGTTGCATCTTCTGGTGACCCCAACTCTCGTCAATATTGTAGAAAATTGTTTGGTAGAGTTATAGTTTGGGTGGATGTATAGCAACATTAACAGAATTACAATAGTCACTTTATCATTCAAGACTTTTTCTAAAACGTATCCATCATGTTACGCATGCCAAAGGGAAATAATTTCTAAAACAATACTATATTTGCTATCTGATGTAGAATTCACTCAATGGTCTCTCACCCCTACCTACCCGGGTGCCTCAATATTGATATTTTGTCATATTGTTTACCAAAGATATAGTTGGAAGAGAACATGCCATGGATTTTCGCCTTGGAAGACCCCTATAGAATTTGCTTAGATTTAGGTACATGTATAAATGTAAGGCATGGAGTTTTGGAAAGAATAGGTTGAAGTTTTGGAAATAATAGGTTGAGTACCTTGGACGTCTTCCTTTGCAGGTCACTCTCTTACCATAACCCACCAACTAGTGGCAGGAGTCGCCCATTCCATGTTGAATACTTCTTCCGTAAATATGCAACTTGTGGAAATATTGCTAGCTGTCAAAAATATTGGTGAATAAATATTGGAAGCTATGATACCTACACTGTACTTCAATGGTGTGGTATTCCCACAAGTTGACAATCTTCACTTGAGTGGTGTTCCAACATTAACTCCCTATCTGCACATCTTTGTTGGCGGTTTACCCCCATGCCTTGACATCATCTACTTGCTGAACTACATGGGTAGCACCATAAATGTCCTCCTACCTTCCCAAAGTATCAAAATTCACGGTTGCTGAAAGATACGACTAGATAAGACGTTAGGGCTTTGCACTCAATTTTGGTGTCTTCCTTCTATTTCTTAAGATTTTCCTCTTGGTGATGACTCCTTTCCTTGCATACTTTAAGCAATGTTTCATATTGGTTTTCTCCAAGATTCATAGGGTTATCAAAAGAAATGAGATATTAATTGTAATGCACATGTAAACTCCATGCGGGATGTTTAGGCTCTCGTGGACTCTGAGGTGGCTTCAAAAAGATCTGTGGAGTTGGGGGTTTTGTCAACATCGATCTTGCTAATTGTGTTTTTTTTTTTAAATTTCTCGGATGATCTTCTATTGTGGATTACTTCCCTTTTATGAATTCATACCGGGTTTCAAAATAGCTCTTAAAAGATTATTTCCAGGAATAATTAGTCATAGTTGAAGATTCCCTCATGTCATAGAGAAATATGATCTGGTAGAAGAAGAATTCAAGCAGCTCTACGTCAGGGTCAGTTCTTAGTTAGAATTGAGTTAGGAAATTCACCTAATTGCAGCCACCATGCTTGAATGTGTCTTCTGTTGCTGCATTGGCACCAGCGAATCAGGTGGGTACTTCTCAAGGCGAGTTGGGGTTACGTGTGTGGAGAGGGCAGGCAACGACTGGCAGTAAAAGACGAAAGTGGGGCACATGAGGTTGGTTCGAGGTTTTTTGTTTGCAGATTGGTGATGCGGTGGGGACAAACCAAGGCATAAAAAACAAAGGTGGGGCATACAAACCTCAGGTAAGTGATTAAACTTGCTTAAAGCCCTATTTTATTTCTTCAGTTTAGCCACGCTAAGCTTGCACTTTAGCATCCCTTAAACATTGGTAAAAATCAAATCTTAAACTGGGGAGGCTCCCTTAGATTTAAAACAAACCAACCAAAACACAGTTACACGGTCAATGCTTTATCAGAAGGGAAATATTTTAACAGTAAAGTGGGGGCAAAGGGGTGGGCCAAATGGACAACAATGCAGGCATGCTGGTCCCTTATGGCATGCCATGCAACTAGGACAACTCTGCAAAATATTCTTTCATTACTACAGGTGCTCTAGAATCACTATTGTTGCAATATCAAAAATAGAATCAAACTCGAGTAAAAGAAAGGGACACAGGGTTAAACCTAACATTTGTCAATGCCAAACAGTATAAGAGGATCTTGCAATGCAAGCAGGTTAAAATAACAAGGAAGCTAAAACAGTTAGGAATTTTTTTTTTCGTAGCTATACTTCCCAAAGTAGCCTACAATACTCACACTGCTTTAGGTAAGGGCATACATTAGTGTAATGAAATATCACTGTGTGAGAATAAAGGTAAGTCAAATCTGCTGGGAATAGAGAAAGAAAAGCAAATAGATGCAATAACAAGCTGGAGGAAGAATTAGAGCAGTAGGAGACCAAGGGGTACTCTGAGACGATCATAAAAGGGGGAGAGGACAACCAAGATAGTCAGGGGCTATACAGCCCCGTGTCAACCCCTCTAACGTGGTCTTATGAGCTATACGTCAAGGAGTTATTGGCCCTGAAAGGGAGGCTGGTCATGCTAGAAGAGAGAGCATAGGTGAAGGATAATGAGTTCCAATTGCTCTCAGAAGTCAACTAGCAGTTAGTGCAAGAAAATAAATTGTTTAGAGACCAATTAAACAACTTACAACTCATCATGGAAGCCGGGTAGCGCGAGCTGTTAGATCTAAAATCTGAATTTAGTCAAATCAAACCCAAAGACAAAGCTCAAACAGTTGAAAAACAAGGTTTCCAACATCCCAAAGAGTCTCAATCAATTCTAGCAAGCAAGGAGGCCAAGGAAATGCACAAATGGAAAATTTAGAAGGGGACAAATCATGGGCGCACATGACAAAGGGGTTGATAGAAATGCAAAGAGAAGATATAAGGAAACAAATCAAGTTACAAATGTGGGAAGAAAAAGAAAAGCAGGAGAGAGCAACAAACATAATAATTAAAGGGTTGAAGGAACATGGTGATGGTGAAGTCACTAGTAGGGTGGTAAGGGACTTTCTTTTGGACAAGCTTCAGTGGGGAGGGCATATCCTCCAAGCAAACATAATTGGAAAAGTAAATAGAGGAGAAAAGAGCAGAAATATAAGGGTAACCTTGAAAGGTGTAGAAGATAGGAACAAAATTTTAAGAAGCAAAAGGTTCCTCCAAGGCACACCATTTTATATTGATGAGGATCTAACCCCTTTGCAGCTAGAGGAAAGAAGGAAAGAATGGGAGAAAGTTATAACAACAAGAAAGGTAGGGAATGATGCTTGGCTGTATAGAGGGAAAGCCCAATTCAGGGGCAACCCGAATCACAACAAATAGGAAAGTGGGGGCCCCCAGGATCACCTCTCAATGGTAAGCTGGAATTGTAGGGGCTACCCTTGGAGGAGGGGGCCTGGGTTGGGGCCCATAGTTGAAGGAAAATATATCATTGCACTCATGGAAACACATGAACATGAATGCTGCAGGATACCTGATTTTGAGGGGTATAACAAAATTTCAGTTTGGAATGAGTTGACGAAAAGTGGCAAGGGGCATGGTGGAGTGACAATCTTGGTTAGAAAAGAATGTGAAAAAATCATAAAAATGGAAAAAAAGACCCAAATAACCAATACATTTGGGTGAAAATGGCAGATGGGGAGTCTACAATTTGGATTGCAGCTTGTTATTTTTCCCCCCATGGCTCTAAAGTGTACAAGAAAAGGAGCCTAGATAGAGAAGACCCATATGAAGCGTTAAAAATAGACATAACAAAATATGGTGCCACAAGCAAGATTATTTTGCTTGGAGATTTTAATGCAAGAACAACAAATAACCAAGCTTTGTGTTATAGTAAGGAAGATGGAAAAAATAGTAATCCGTTGTGGTTAGAGGAAGAAGAAAATCAGAGGTGAAAAAGGGTATCTCAGGACTCTAAAGGTGGTGTTTCGTCTTTCGGTGCAAACTTGTTGGGGTTTTGTTTCCTTCACGATTTAATCATATGTAATGGCATAAATACTTTGCCGAGGTCAGGGGCCTTCACATGTCATACTCATAATGGGAAAATTGTGGTAGACTATGTCATTGGTTCACAAAGTATTATGTCAAGGATAATTGAGATAGAAATAGGGTGCTGCCCAATAGAGTTGAAATCTGACCATAGCCCTATTTACATAAAACTTGGAATGGAAATAGATGCCCAATAGAGAACCAGTCCGCAACCATGCAAAAGTAGAGATA
Source organism: Sequoia sempervirens (assembly GCA_007258455.2). Classification (NCBI taxonomy): domain Eukaryota; kingdom Viridiplantae; phylum Streptophyta; class Pinopsida; order Cupressales; family Cupressaceae; genus Sequoia; species Sequoia sempervirens. Next base: position 28,568 of record VDFB02273445.1, read on the forward strand.
TTCAAGGTAAAATCCATCTAACCTCAGCGAGTCAAGACATATTTAAAAACATGCTTGAAAAATAGTTAAAAGAAATAAAAAACATTGGCAGCCCCAACATAAACCAAAACATTATAAACAGTAGCAAGCTGATGTCAATCATTCAAGAAGCTCTCACAACATGCAAAAGAGTTAAGGTTAGAAGAAATTCCAAAAACAGTTTTCCAGCAAATCCATGGTATGACGAAGAGTGTAAGGCAACTAAAAGAGGTCTGAAAATTTCTGGAAATGAACATGCAAACAAAAAATTGTATGAGAAATTAGTAAGATAAAAAAAAGAGGAATTCATGATAGTAAGAAGGAGAGAATTAATATCTCTTGGAAGGCACAATCCGAAGGGTTTTTGGAGAGAATTGCAATAGGCTAGAGGTACCATCGAGAATAACATTACAGACATTCAATGGTTAGAATATGCAAAAACATTGTATGAAAGAGACCAAGATAAAACCTTACCTTCGACAATTAACACTAATGATAAACTTTTCACCACAAAGGATATCAAGGTCAGTATTAAAGCTTTGGCAGTGGGGGAGGCTCGAGACATCAATGGGTTACAGGCTAAATATTTGAAATGGGGCTTAGAGCTCTTGGCACCGCATATCAAGAAGATTTTTAATAGGGTCATTCAACATGGTTTTCCAACAAATTGGATGACAAGTGTTGTTATCCCTCTCCACAAGAGTGGTGATGTCAACAACCTGTCAAACTACTGCACCATAATGATTAATCCCCTTTTTGGGAAGCTCTTTGGGAGCATGGTGGAGCACAAAATAAGTTGTTGGGATGAGAAGGAAGGTAAAAGGGCGAAAGGGAAAGCCGGTTTTAGACCAAAGCATTCTACAATTGATCATTGCATCACTCTCAGACACATGGTTGAAATTTTTTGGGATAAACAAGGTAATGAGGTATTTTGTTGTTTTGTTGACTTCAAAAAGGCTTTTGACATAGTCCCTAGAAGCAAACTTTGGAACATAATGGAGCAACTTGGAATTCCGAAAAAGTATAGGGCTGCTGTCCATAGACTTTATGATCAAGTCCAGGCCAAAATCAAAACAAAGGCGGGTCTTTCAGAGTGTTTTGGGAGCGACATTGGGGTCAAGCAAGGCTGTCCTTTGTCTCCCACCTTGTTTGGGCTATACATAGACAAGTTAGAAGAGTGGTTAGACAAGTGTGGAGGCGATGGAGTGTTCTTGGACACTTATGTGGTCAAATTGCTGCTATATGCGGATGATCTCACCTTAATGGAAAATTCAGAAAATAGTCTTCAAGAACATCTAAAAGCTCTAGAGCTATTTTTTCAAGGTTTAGGGATGCAAGTGAACATCAACAAAACCAAGGTCATGATATTTACGCTGAAAAGAACTAAGAAGCAATTAAATTTTGAATTTGACGGAAGTTCTTTGCAAGTGGTAAATGAATACAAGTATTTGGGTCTCGATTTTGGCAGCAATCTCAGTTGGGAGACTTGTAGGATAAAAATAATTCAAGGGGGTTAGAAAGCTCTCTATTTGCTTCAAAAAATATGTAGATCAGTTGAGTTATGGGACTGGAAACAAAGAAGAAATTATTTGGGTTGCTTATATGGTTGTGAGGTTTGGGGCTGCAACACATCAACACTAAAATGGAGGCAAATAGGAAGATTACAAAAGCATCTAATCACAAGTAACTTCAAAATAACAAGTACAGTTCCATATGAGATTGTTCTAGCTGAGGCAGGGGCTTTCCCAATGGAAATGGCAACATTAATTCATTTATTAGGTTATTTGAAGAGAATTAAGAATATGGGGGAGCATCAATGGCCCAAAATTATGGTGGAAGAAAATTTAACTAGAAGGAAGAGTACGTGGATGAGGAAAAATGTCAAGTGGATGGGAAAATGGGGGATAAGCATGCAAGAGTGTCCAAACACAAATGTGGAAATTAAAAGGTATGTCAAAGGTAAAGTCAAACATATCATGTGGTCAAAAAAACTTGGTCGAAAAAGAGAATACTATGTCTTGCATTTTAACCACACTTGTGATCACGAGCAAAAGTATTATGTGGGGGAAAATATAAAGTGGAAGGCTAAAATGCTGATAGCCCAGTTGAGAACTAGCTCTCACCGTTTGAGGTATGAAACGGGAAGATGGAAAATACCCAAGGAGGCATGGGCAGATAGGATTTGTCATTTTTGCTCATCGGGTTTAGTGGAAACAGAGTGACACTAAGTCATGCAGTGTAAGGCTTATGAGGACATCAGATGCAGTTACTCGGATCTGTTTAAAGTCAAATTGTTAGAGGCCCTGTTTGAAGAGGAGAAGATTGCTGAAACAACAAGTTACCTGATCAAAATACATAGTAGAAGAAATAAAATCAGCAAAGAGTTAGAGGGAAACATGGAGTAGTTGGTGGGGTTGGCGGCTGCTTTGTTTGTTGCAAAAAAATGCAGTTTCAGCTCTGTATCTTGGGTCCCATAGGCCGGCTGGTCTCGTGGACGTAATTAAAAGCATTCATTCATTCAATCCATTCCTCGATCATTAAAGCTTGACAATGGCAACGACTTGTCGCCTTAGCCGTCGAGCCAATCACATCCGTCGGGCACATTTATTTCACTGGAAATGCGTTTAAGTGAGCCATTAATGGGGTCGTTGGATTCCGTGGAGTAGTTTTATAAGTAAATGACTAGTCATTATTTCATTTACCTTGTGTGATTGAAGTGATTTATGAGCTCTGCAACTTTCAAACCCTTCTTTTGCGATTGCTTGCACTCGTGCCCTTTCGCCATTGTCGTTGTGTTTATGCTAGTTTGGAGTTCACTGTGTTGGTGCTCATTCATTTCATGCTGCGTGTGCTTGGTCTCATGCTCACCCGCGTTCACGCTTGCCCTCATGTTCTTTCTCCTGGTAGGTATCATGATTTTTTTTTAGTTTTTCTTTGATTTCATGGTATTTTCATGGTTTTTGTGTGTGGGGTTTGTTTGTGTGTTATTTTGAATCACTGCCACTTTTGTTTTTCCCTTTGTTCTTTCATTTTCCCTTTATTTTATGGTTTTTTCTTTGTTCTTCCTCGTTTCCATTTGTTTTTCACCTTTTGGCATTATCAAATTGATTTTTGTCCTGACATGTCAATCGAGTATGTTTTTGACATCATCCGATGGAGCGTCGGGCTTCACCCTTGTTGAGCGTTTTCTTGCCTTAGTATTATTTAGTGATTTTGGTTTTTGGTATTGGGTGTCGGTAATTTGGTTTATTCTTTCACTAGTTGTATATTATGCATTAGACCAAATACTGGATGCCCTACATCCAACCCATTCCCTATATTAGAGTTTTGATATTCAAAGTTGTCGAGTATCAAGTGTTGATAATTATGAATATATTTTACTTATCTATTCATTAGAGGTTAAGTCAAGATCCCGACCCTCGAAACCCAATTTTAAACCTTAGTGGAAAATCCTTTTCTTTTTAGATGTCGTTAATAAAATAACATCCTTTATCGATTAACTTCTTATTGGGGTAGAAGTTAAGTGACATCCTTGAAGCTTGACCCCGATGCATCGCAAATAAAGAGTAAGCTTTAAGGTGTTATCATTAGAGTTCAAACTTCCTCCATTCAATCTATTTTAGATCTTTGGTAGGCTATAAAGGTTAGGCTTGATGTTTGATCCCCCAAAAAACCTGTTTTGTCTTAGATACTATTTTAACAAGCCCCTGCTTTATATTCTGTTATTTATCAATTTTTAGAGCTTGGTTAAAAGGTGTGTTATCTTCTTTGACGTATTTGCTATGGATTATTTTGACACGTGGTGCTTTATATGCAAGAGATATACCAAAGGATCCCGTAGAAATGAAGTACCAATACAAAGGATACCACCCTCCATCGAAGATGTTCTATATGAAGGGCACACAATCTACTAAGAGGGGGGTGAATGAATAGATCAAATCAATTTAGAACTCTTTACTTCAACACATATACCACTCACGAAACTTGAATAAAAAAACTACTTATAATTAGGCAATCACATAAGCATGCACATTTGCACATGAGAACACCAGATATACGTGAAAACCCAAGATGGGAAAAACCATGGTGAGAATAGTTTCTTGGATTTACTGTCCAAATCTAGCTTCACAAAGCAACATTATGATAAGGTCATTTACAATATGAAGTAGGCACCAACCTATTGGAGACACCAAAACCCAATACAATGATCTGAGCACCAAATCAATGAGGAGAACACTAGTCCTACAAAATTATAAAGAAAAAGCTTGTGGATCTTCAATGCTAATTACTCAATTTACATATATTTTGATCTTGATTTAGACACTCTACTACACTCCTTAAGTTCTTTTGATAATGGCACACAATGATTGAGATGCTTCACATTGAGTAACACTCACTGGCACACAAGTATATTCACACATTGCCTTCTCTTCAATTATCCTCTATCACACCCACTCTCAACTACACAAATGTATGATGAATATATACATGACATTACATTAACAACACTCCATGCTGACTAGGGATCCACAATTAACTAGGACAACATAAGGTGGACCCAAATTCAAATTACATGAAATGTGTATCAGGTCGGTCCTAAATCAAATTTGTTGCCACCAAAAGAACATGATGTCGTGCACTTCCACATGAACCTTAACCTGGACCTACTTTATCATTCCACATTATCTTTGAATGCCACACACTACTAGCCATTTTCAAACAGTTCCGAAATCACAAGAGGTTAAAAAACATGCACAACAAACCTTTTGTAACTTCAAAATTTTTACATGCTAAACACATCTTCCAAAAACTTTGGAATATGATAGAACATGAGTAGACATACTCTCCATTCAAAGTGCAGGGTCAAACTCACCTTCAAGAAGGAATACTAGACATAAGTGTATTGCTAAAGCAATTTCTCTGCCTTGATAAACTAAACTGAAACATTTCAGATTACACTTCTGGATTACTTTTGTCAACATTAATAGATGCATTATGATACTACAAACAATCCTCAAATTATTTTATTAATATATCTAGCAATATATACTTCTACAACAACTCAAAATGATATGACAATACAATTACATTTAATTCTCACTGATCTTTTGATCATCTTCCTTTGACATTAGTGAGTACCTATGACATGAATGAACTCCTTTGACATCAATGGAAACTTCTATTCAACAATCTCCCCCTTTGTCATTGATAGAAAATAACAAAATGCTGGCCACACATAAAGACATATCTGTTCGGATCAAGACATTGGTTCACACTTTCCCCCCCTTAGAAGATATAACATTTTGAGTTCCATTTCCTCCTCTTTGACATCAATGGAAAAGGTTAGCTAAAACCTATTTCTCAACATTTCCACCAACATTTCTGACACTTTGCACAATCTGGAAACCTATTTCTCGGATAGACTCCCCTTGAGTCCATATCGCTTCTAAAAACATTCTGCAAGAGCACCAAGCCTTCTTGCGGTAGGAAGACAAAGCTCCACCTCAACTTGTGCTTCCTCTTGATTCATGAGGAGGGAACAACAACTCCCATTTTCTTTAAGAGAAATTCAAATGTCTCCTTAGGAAGCAGTTTTATGAAAATGTTTGCTACTTGCTCCTTGGTGTTGACATACTCCAACTTTACTTTCTTTTTTGCAACCTTCTCCTGTAGAAAATGGTACTTGATTGCAATATGATTTATCCTTGAATGCATTACCAGATTATTTGAAATGTTTATAACACTTGTAATTATCACAAAGAATGGAAATGGGTTCATAAAACTCAATCTTTATCTACTTAAAATTTTGCTTTATCCATAATACTTGAGTGCAAAATGAAGCTACTGCAATGTATTATGATTTTTCTATAGACAAAGACACCAAATCTTGCTTCTTTCTCAACCACGACACAAGAATGTCACCAAGAAAGAAAGCTCCACCACTTGTACTCTTCTGGTCATCTATGCTTCCTACCTAATCTGCATTTGTGTATGTAGTCAAAGTGAGATTTTCACTCTTGGGATACCATAAACCAAAGTCCATTGTAGAATTCAGATATCTAAATATCCTCTTTACAACTTTGACATGAGTCTCCTTAGGTGCATAAATATGACTACCATTCCAACTGCCTACATGATATCCAGTCTAGACGTAGTCACATGTCAAAGGAGTTCATTGATGTTTCATACCCTTGTTGAAGAAAAACCATCATAAATCGAGAAGAGGTTCGTTGAATCCACACTTTGATACCATGTTAGAATTATGAAAAACATGAGACACAAGATCAAACAATGAAAAAATACACCTTCTAGGAAAGAGATTTGGAAACAATAATATGTAGTATTCTCAAACTAGAAAAAGCTACAAAATGAGCCTCAAGAGTCTTTAAGGAGATCAAGAGTCCTCAAAGGTTACGATAATACAATGAGGGTTGAGTGCTATATAGGAGTAACCCTAAATGATAAAGGGATTAGATCATGACAAGTGCCAGCATCACATGCGATGAGACAAAATGATCTAATAATAGCTCACTTCAATTAACATAATAAAGAACTTAGTTAACATAAAAAAGTACTCCTAAGTTTAACTTAAGTGCATGAGAATAAATTAGACTAATAATTAATTAAATATTAATTAATTATTATCTAATGCACAATTACTCTAACATTCCCTTGGAGGTCTATTTGAAATCTTGATCTTTCTTGAGCATCAAGGCGCTGGATTAGACCAATCCTGCAAATTCTAAATTTTTTTACCTACAACATTAATCTTTCCTAAGAAAGATTGAACAACATTCTTATTCACTGGTAAAGGTAAATCCATAATAGATTTGACTATCTAGATTTATAGAGATCCCTTCTTTTGGATACATTGTGTCTAACGAATTTACCTTGCAGTACTCCAAAAATATATTTCTTAGGGTTAGGTGAATTCTAGACACCTCTAAAAAACCTTTTCCAAATGATCAAAATGATCCTATTTTAATTTTGAAAATACAATGAGATCATCTAGGAAAACTTAGATGATATTTTTTATTAGCTCACTAAATGCAATATCCATAGCACACTAAAAGGTGGCTCTAACATTTGAAATACCAAAAGGCATTTTCGCATTAGAAACTTTTCCCCATTTTATAATAAATGTGGTTTTGTGTTATCTTCTTCTTTAAGCCAAATATAATTATACCCAAAGAAACCATCAAGTCAAGAGACTTTTTGATTTATTGACTATCTGAAGTATTTTTTGCGCTGAAGGGAGTGGGTAGTGATCCTTAAGCTCTGTTAAGGTCTCTAAAGTCGACATAGTCTTATTTCACCATTCTTTTTTCAATGAGAACTAAATTGAAACTCATGTTGAATGTTTTATTGGAAATATAATCTTAGAGTCAATTAGCTTACCAAGTTCTTTCTTCATGGCAGGCTTGATTTTTTTATTAACTAGTATTTTCTTTTTCATAATAGGCTTTGAATTAAGAGTTAACTCAATTGTGTGTTGGACAAATTTATTCTATCATATCCTCTAATATCTTCATAATTCCAAGCTATAACTTTGTCATATTTTTTACAAAAATAAATTAGCCTATCCCTTTTAGCTTTGCTTGTAATGTTCTTGACTTTTAATTTTCTTCCATTACTGACTTCTATTTTTGTGTAACATCCTTTACTAGTATAAAAAATCCTTTTATCCATATTGGTATCATTTAGGCCAATTTTTTAGGGTTATCAACCATTTTGGTAGTGTATTTGATTTCAATTATAATTTTTGCTCTTCATAAGCTTCCTCAATCTTTACCTATAATTGATATACAAATTCACTAGATTGTCACAAAATTGAGGCAATTTGAACATCATTATTGAAGACTTGCCAATGATCTCTATTATCAAGAATAACATGCCAAATAATCAACCTCATCACATATTTCTTGTCAAGAAGATCTTTTATTGGATTGAATTTGTGTCTCGATCTGAGCCATTTGTCTACTTCTATATTTTGAGATCTATGAATCACTTGAATATTCAATGCTTCAATTTTTTTAAATAAATCCCACACCCTATGATGATATGACCTTTTTTTGACATTCTTTGCCACAAATATTCATCTAACTTGTCTGATAACTAACTCTAGATTTCCAAACATGTGTAATTGTCTAACTTTCATCTTCTCCACTAAAACAAGACTATGCATGAAAGATTCATATTCTTCTTTGTTATTGGTGCAACTAAATTAAAATAGGAAATATTTGAGTATCTTCTTCCCTTGGGGATAAATAAGGCACATGCCTACTCTAGATCCATTGACACATCTAGCATCACTAAAATACAACTTCTAGAGCTGTGAATATTTATATATGCCAATAAATTATTCTTTAGAGAAATTGATTAATTTAGGGGTTGAATTCTCCTCATCATAAATCACATATAACCCTAGCCCTATTGAATCAAAATTACTAAATGGGTCAATTTGAATGGACCTAATTAGAAGTGCTTATTCCTGATCAATTTGACTATTTAACACAATTTCTTCTTCCATGAGTTCCATATTATGATTTCCATCCTTTGAAAATATGGTATGAATTGGCTCACAAAATGCCACCACTTCATTGAGTGTTATGTTTCTTATGAAGTGGAATTGATAGTTCCTTCATTTTAGAATCATATTTAGTTCTAACAATAAGGTGAGACCAATCATGTGAAAGGTACCTATATATTTTTCTATGAAATCTCTTGAAGATATAAACCAAAAACTAGGGGTATGTCAATTAATAAAACCTCTTGAGGCACATTAATGTTTGGAAAAAAATACAACGTATGAGGTAATTCCTTAATGACTCCCAATATTGTTACTTTCTTTCCATCTAATTTCATGACCCATTTTTCTATAGGTTCCTTTTTTTATTTGGAGAGAGTCTACTATCTCTTTAGGCATTATAGTGATACTAGAACCAAAGTCTATCATATAGTTATGTAGCAACTTCTTACCCACTATAACTATCAAATAGAAATAAATAGATTTTCACTTACTTTTGAATTCACATTTAGGATGGTGTTGAACTTGTATTGCCTTATGTGGATCTACTCTCTTTTCTCTAGTATTGATGATTGTTTGATTCATTAAAATTGGGGTATCATACTTCTTGAGAGCTTCCATAAGAATTGATTTTTTCTTCAATATGGATAACACATCCCATAATGAAATATGAGATGGTTCTTTTTTAAATGGTTCAACCACATTGAGTGACCTAGCTATTCGAGGCTTGGGAGCACACCCCAAGCATTTTGGCCCTTCAAATTACATATTTGATTCTCCATAATTTTATGTTGATAAATTTACATATTCACACCACTAAAATGTAGGGTTGGATGTTTTTACTACATGATTCTTTTGCATGATTATTTCAAGATGAACAACTACTTATAATCCCTTTACTATCCTTCTCTTAGAGCAGGTAAAATAATCAGATTGTACTTGAGGTGTTTTACAAGTATAAGGGTTATTTACGAATACAATCTCTTCCTCTTCAACTTAAGAGAAAAATGCATATTTATGAGCAATTTATTCTTCTTTTTCTAGAGACATTCCTTACATTTTCACCACCAAAACTATGTTTTTTACTCTTGTTGACCGATATAGATGTTTCCTTGATTGTTCTCTAGTGAAACACCTTATCATATTTGTTCTACTATATATTATTGTAGATTTCCTCTCTTTGACAAGATCTAGGTGTATGTGCATCATTGCAAGGAAAACACAATGCATTCATAGTATCTACAAGGTTATTTTATTCTTGGACCAAATCTCTTTGTGAATTAGATGCAATATTTTACACTAGAGTTGGTATTGGAATTATTTGACCTAATTATTTAGAAATTCCTACTCCTTATGAACTCTAATATCTATTTGGTTGAAATAGTGGCCGAGTTCCTTAATTTTTTTGATATGAAGGTCTAGGATATGAAGTTGGTTTTATCTTAAAATTAATGATCTCATTCAAGAAAATCCATAGAATGTACTTTATATCATCCATCACTATGGATAATTATGGAACTAGTACTAGAACTAATGGAATTTGGGAAGAAAGGTAAATATACATAGAAAAAGGAGCTTGATTTTCATTAGGCCATCTTGTAGTGGGATTGATAGTTTGGGGAATACTAGTAAAGGAGGCCTAGGAGAAAGTTTCCATGCAAATATCAAGCTATTCTTAGCCCTAAATGATAAATCATATATTTTTATAAGATTTTGTTCTCCTAATGATTGAATCACAAAAAATAATATTTGAATTAAAATCCTTAGGATAAAAAAAACAGCCATACCCTTTGGCCATCTTGGTGTGGCTGGAATCCTCTAGCAATCTTGTGGAACTGAGTATTGAAATATGTTATTACCTCTTATGATACATCCTTCATGGATATCAATTATTGTAACAATGATGATTTATATCCTTTTACATTAAATATTTTGAAGAAAGTATTCCCTAATTGATCCCATGTGCTTATGAGTTGGATCGTAGAGATCAATACTAATCAAGGGCCTTTCCTTTAAAATAATCTTCTAGTAATATTAGAGTGACATTTTTATCTATTGCATGATGGATTATGTATACATCTTCTACATGTTTTAGATGTTTAGTAGGATTTTCTGAGTCTTCCCTAGTTAATTTTGGAAGAGACTTGAGAGCATTTGTTGGAATAGGATCCCATGTATCTAGTGGCATTGGAGAAATAAAATGGATACTTTTATTCTAGTTAATGAAATTCCTTTGAATAGCCATCAGAAGAGGTGGAAAATTTGGTTGAGCTACCCCTTTTTGAGAAATAGTCACCAACAAAGGAACCAAGATATTAGAGTTATTAGCTTAGACTGATATTGTGGTTAGTCTCCTATTCATGAAATTTGACTTATAATCAAGTGATTGTAATGCTTTTTGTCCCATTGGGCATGCCAAAAAATATTAATTATTTTTATATATAAATATACAACAATGGGAAATCCTATAAATATGAGACTCTTTTACATGATAGCCTCAAACATTTTAGAAGCTAGCTCTTCTTAATATTTTGTTTTATGAATTTTATGCTTGTGGAGGAAAATGAAAGAAAATATTCTTAAAACTATTCTAAGGCGATTCACCAAATGAAATTATTATGCTAATGATGAAATGACACACTTGTAGTGTTGTGAATTTTCACCCATGACAATTTCACACTATGTTTTTCTCCCTCCTAAGTGCATGGACCTAATTGAACACCAAATTTCCTAAATTATGAATTCAATGGCCCATTTTAACATTTACTGACAAATTGCATGTGGAAAACCAATGCATACATATAATATTTTTCTCCCGACACTTTACACTTTGCAAAATAGGCTAATACTAAGTCACCCTAGGAAACTTAGTCCCCCTATTTTGCATCCAAAATTTAAAATAACAGAGGTGGTATTTTATTATTTAAATTTCAAATGTCAAATGCCAACTATTGAGATTTAATTTCTAGGAAATTAGATTAAATGCCTATAAATACCTAGTCATTTCATTATTTGAAAACTAATTGGAAATTATTGGAGATCAAGAGAAATAATTATTGTCAAGAGAATTATCAAGCAAGTCAAGAGCACCATTTTAGAGATCTATTGCAACAATTCAACATCAAAGCATCATGTCAATTTGTATGTGAGTTTGTTCATGTTTATGTTATCATATTGTTTGTGAGATATAACCCTTGTAGGTCTTCAATCAAATCAAGCCAACAACAATCAAGTCTTGAGGAGATTTGTATGACTCAGTCCTTCAAGGAAGCCATTTTTGAGTGGTGAGTTGTAGTCCATTGTTGATTAATCATTCATTCTATTAATTAGATTTATCCATCAAAAGGATATGCTCCCTATCATTGACATTCTCATTGTGGAAGTGGAAAAACTAACATGGGGTTTGACTAAGGTAAGCCCCTATATGGAAAAACCATCTCTTTCTTTATATGTGTAAGTTTAAGATCTAAAGAAGATTGGAAGAAGTTTAAAGGTCAATTTTTCATTATTGCATTCAAACTCTACACCTTGACAACAAACAAAAAAATCAGTTATCTCTACACTTGATGAAGATCTAATAGTGTGACAATTGGAAACATAAGGCTTTGATTTGGCACTAGAGGACTATGAAATCAAATCTAGAATTCCTCTACTAGGACATAGTTTCCTAGGGTGACTTGGTCCTTAGAAATCTATCCCAAATTCATATCACATGTACACAGTACTCTGCTCAGTCCATTTCTATATTTTGAATTTGTTTGTAGCTTTCCGTGTCTGCTATATTTGCATTTGAGTAGAAATTTACATCATTAACCTAGTCATTGCATTTCATTTCACCCCTAAATTCATTTCAGATTTGGTCAAGGACAGGTTGACTCACCTTTCAAGTTGTAAGTCAGTCCTATATCCTATCCAAATCTATCAAACCCCCGCACCTCAATTTTAAATGAAACACATAAGGAAAAGTGCCCAACCCTAGAGTGAAAATCCCTAAGGTTCAAATTTTCCTACATTTCATTTTTGGTGAACTCAATGCATTAACATCATAAAACTTCTGCAATCTGAAGTAAATCATCCTAGATCTAGGTTTAGCATTGCATTGTTTTGTACTATTCATTTAGGCATTCATTTTTGCATCATAAAAAGAATAAAAAATCAAAAAAATTCATAAAATATTATATTATAGGTTGCAATATGGTTAATTTTAGTCATCATAGCTCAGATCTACATTCCAATTGCATTTAAAAATCTACATCAGGCCATTTAAATTTGAAAAAAAATCTGAATGTGTTAATTGAATTCATTTAGGTATCTTGTATATAGCTCAAAAAGTAAAAATTTGCATTATTTTGTTTCAAAAAAGGCATCAACATCATCATTTTCAGATTTTTTCATCTTAGGATCAGTCAATTGTTGCATCTTAGATCTGTAAATTACATTTACAATTGTCATTTATTGCTTGAAATTTTTGTAAATTTTTGTACACTTGCATTTTGAATTACATAATCATAAATTGGGTAAATTTTGGAAAATAATTCACTGTTAGAACTATACAGATAGAAAAATAAGAACTCCAAATAGTATTATACACACTCAAATTTTGATTGTTTCTAGAAACCTGTATAGGACATAGTCGCCCTAGGTGAACTAGTCCAACCAAATTGAGCCCAAATTTTTTGTGCAAAACCTTATCCTTGGTCTTTGCCCAGTTCTGGCCTCAGTTTTTGAATATCAATCTTGTAATAATCTATTTTTCTCAAAACATTTCTATTTTGATCCACATGACATAACACAATGTTCTCATTGCAAAAATCTTGTTTTGTCATAATTCATGTTCTATTGTTAGATCTTGTTAAGCATTTCAAAGAATTTTTGTTACAAGCATGTGAAATTGAGTTCATTTCTCCTTTCTTTTTATTTTTCATTGATCCCTCGTACTATCTTTCTTATGTACGAGGTTAGCTTGGTGCAAGAGAATGCAATCATTGAAAATCATGTTTGTTATTCTCCCAATACCTCACCTATTGGTGAAGAAGGTGAAGAATGTATCTTGGTGAACTAGAAGATCTAATCATTGAGCATCATGAGAATTTTGTTTGTTTCTCTCCCAATACCTCTCATACTTGGGAAGGTGCAAGAGGATGAAATCTATATCTCTTTCAAAAGATAGTAAGACAGATGTCATAGATGAAGATGCTAAATTGAGTTTAGATCCCTCATCAATAGAAAATCATCAACAAGTAGTCAATTTCATTGAGGTTATGAACACACAATTAACATTTATATCTCCTTTTATCATTGGACCTCCTAAAATTCCTTTAATTATTGGACCTCCTAAATAACCTCTCATTATAGGACCTTCTAAACCTCATGGTCATATCCTAAACTTTTCAAAACAACTCATTAGTAATCATGTGTTGACACAACCAAGTTACCACTCATACATATAACACAAGGAATAAAAAGAAACCAAGAAAAACATAGGCCATCCCCTCATCAATACCACTCCCACAACCTATTTTACATAGTGCACCTTGCTTACCCCAATATTGTGAAAAGGAGTATGATCTTGTAGAACAACTTTGTGCTACTCCTGCTAAGATCTCTTTGTGGGATTTAATTCAAACATCACCTATTTATCATGGCATGCTTCAAAATGCTTTGTAAAAATTTGTTGTTCCTCCTAATGCACAATCAAATGATGTAGTAGATTTTCTTTAGGGTATGAATCCAACTAATGTGGACATTTCCTTTCATCAAAGTGAATTACCCCCTTTAGAAACACAAAAAAAATGATGCCTTGATGATGATGGTTGTTATTAATAAGACTGGGATTAGGTGTACCCTTATTGACAATGGTTCAGGGCATAATGTTTGTAGTGTTCATCTTTGGACAAAATTAGAGCAGACAAGAACAAAATTTGACTAGATACTTTATCTATCTGTGGGTTTGACAATGTGGGAAGACAACTGCCTGGTGTAATATTATTACCCGTTAAAGTTGGTCTTGTTGTGTTGCAAACTCCCTTCCATGTCATGTCCCATGATATTTCATATAATATTCTTTTGGGAAGACCATGGATTCATGAGATGAAAGGAGTTCCTTCAATGCTTCATAGTTTAATGAAGTGCACATACAAAAATAAGGTTTACATGATAAAGGCCAATCCTAAATCTGAAAATTGTTTACAAACTAAAACAGGAATAAATAGTCCTTTTAGAACATCGACACAAACTTCAAAAGTGGAACCTTTACAAATGGAAGAAAAATAAGAGTGCCTTTCATTGGTGACATTTTTTTTGGATGATGATTGGGGATCATTGGATTTCACATCTACATTCATGGAATACAAGTTTACACAATCAAAATCAGAAAATGAGAAAGAAGTTGCAACAGTATCAACATAATCTATCACTAAATCATTAAAAACATTAGATTCCACAACTCCTAGGAAGAAGGAAAAACATATTACCAATCCACTTATGATGAAAATAATTGTGAGAAACCACCTTCCTGAAAAGAAATGGAAGCCGATTATGGAAGAGGTTATTAAATCTTGAAACAATTTGGCTATAATGGAAGAGGATGTGGTGTAAAATAACAAGGTATCCATGTCCCCATAGATCTCAACATGCAAGATTAAATAAGAGGTCTTGGTTATTGTCCTTCAAAAATAGCGAAAGTTAAAAAAGACCTTCACTTAATGTCAATGTCATGATGTAAGATTCTACCAAGACAAATTTAAATTTAGTTCATCCCAACAATGATAAATTTGATATAGGTTAAACCACATAAGTTGTTGCTCCTTACCATGTGGTAGTTGTAGCATCACAACATACTCACTAACATGCATGGGGGTATAAACTAGGCTTTATGCAATCATATTTCATCTTGCAAGGAGTAGCATACTATCATCCATATTGGCTCATCTTTGTCCCTACACTTGGGGGCAAGGGGTTAGGTAGCCTTGTGTTAGGTATATTCCTTCTAGCAAGGGATCCCTTTGTATCTCCTTAAAATATTAGTGTAGCAAGTACACTAACATTTTAAGGGGGGGAATATGGTCCCTTGCATATTTTTTGCATAAGAAATGGCCCCTTTTTAGTGATGATATCATACATCTCCTAGAAAGCGCGACCTTGTCAATTGAAGTGTGACCTTCTTAGCCTTTGTTAGTGTCTCCTTTGTGGTGATATTAGGCTTGGTATCCATTAAGAATGTGACCCTTCTTGGCATATGATGTTCCCTTTGATGGAAATACTATAGCTAGTATTCCTCGAAGTGTGACCTTGTGTTCCACAACTTGTCCTCTCTTGGTGGTGGCATCATGTGTGATATTCCCTAAGGTGTGACTCTTCATATATTAAGCAGTGCCAATTTTCCATTTCTATAAATCACCTTTTATGTTGGTGTTGTTTATAAAACCCCTTGATGTTTTGGCCTTGGCTTGTTCGTTTATACGCCTTCTTTGGTGAGTTTTTCGTCATCCTCTTAGACGTTTATGCACCTTCTTAAGCAAGTTCATTGTAATCCTTTTGGAGGTTTATGTGCCTTAGGAAAGTTTGTTGTCATCTGCTTGGATGTTTATGGACCTTCTTAGGCGAGGCTTGTTCATCCCCTTGGACGTTAAAAATTTGGCAAGATAGTCCATGAATGCAACATAACGTAACTTACTGGTTCATGAACTTCAGAACCCCTTTTAACATGGTCGCCATGCATAACACAACTTTCTTAGCAGTAGAGCTATGTATTTCATGAGTGCCTTAGAATAAAATAACATGCTAACCTTGTAGAACCCATTATATTGTATGGACACCTAACATAACACAAGTTTCTAGCCAATAATCCATGTAGTTCACAAGTGATGTGGCATAACGTAACTTGCTAGTCCTCACGAGAGAATTCCCGTGACTAACATTTATTCGATGGATGAAATTTGGTATTTGAGAAAAAAATATGACAAGGGTCTCTTTTCCTTACCGACTCGAATCCCTTTAGTACTAATCTTATGTTTTTTGTGTGTCTTTGGTGTGTATTCTTTGTGTTTGCATTATGTTTATTTTACTGTCATCATTATGTGATGTTATGTCATGTGTTTTCGCTATGTATGCTTCACATTTTTATCATGTATGTTTTTTTTTGTCTTGGTGCATTTCATACATCTGTGTTCCTTTGTGCTTAGGTTTGTTTTCTATGGGATATTGATAATGGGGGATTGTGCACTCCCCCAAGATTCATTGTTATACTATCTCTTCAAAATTTGGACAATTGAACCCATCTTGGCATATTTTTCTACTTTAGCATGAGTTTGAGTGTAATTAACACTCTCACTAAAGTGGGGGATAAATACAACATCATAAATTGTCACCATGACAATTTCACACTATGTTTTTCTCCCTCCTAAGTGCATGGACCTAATTGAACACCTAATTTCCTAAATTATGCATTTTGTGGCCCATTTTAACATTGACCGATAAATTTCATGTGGAAAACAAAAGCTTTCATTTAATATTTCTCTCCCAACACTTTACACTTTACAAAATAGGGCTAGGACTAAGTCGCCCCCCCTAATTTTCCTCAAAAGTTTAATATGTTAGAGGTGGCATTTTATTATATGAATTTCAAATGCCAAATGTCAACTATCAAGATTTAAGTTTTAGGAAATTGGATTAAATACCTATAAATACCTATTCATTTCATCATTTAAATTCTAATTGGAATTATTGTTCAAGAGCAAGAATTATTGTCAAGAGAATTATCAAGCAGGTAAAAGAGCAACATTTTAGAGATCTATTGAAGCAATTCAACATCAAAGAATGATGTCAATTTGTATGTGAGTTTGTTCATGTTTATGTTATCATATTGTTTTTGAGATCTAAACCTTGTAGGTGTTCAAGAAAATCAAGCCAAAAACAATTAAACCTTGAGGAGATTTGTATTACTCCAGTCCTTAATGGAAGCCATTTTTGAGTGGTGAGTTGTAGTCCATTGTTGATTCATCATTCATTTTATCAATTAACTTTATCCATGAAAACGATAGGCTCCCTATCATTGACATTCCCATTGTGAAAGTGGAAACACTGACACAAGGTTTGACTAAGGAAAGCCCCTATATGGCACAACCATCTCTCTCTTTGAATGTGCAGGTTTTAGATTTGAAGAAGACCGGGAAAAGTTTGAAGGTCAATTTTTCATTATTGCATTCAAACCCTACATCCGACAACAAATGAAAACTCAATTATCTTTGCACCTGATGAAGATCCAACAACGTGACAAGTGGAACAAAAGGCTTTGATTTGGCATTAGAGGACTATGAAATAAGATCTAGAATTCCTCTATTGGAATATATTCACCTAGGGAGAATTGGTCCTTAGAAATCTACCCCAAACTCATATCACAAGTGCACAATACTCTGCTTAGTTCATTTTTGTAGTCTAATTTTTTTCATAGCTTTATGTGTCTATTGTATTTACATATGAGTAGTAATTTACATCATTAGCCTAGTCATTTCATTGCATTTCATCCCTAAATTCATTTAAGATTTGGTCAAGGATAGGTTGACTCACCTTTTAGGTTGT
The DNA here is from genome assembly GCA_007258455.2 of Sequoia sempervirens. Lineage (NCBI taxonomy): Eukaryota > Viridiplantae > Streptophyta > Pinopsida > Cupressales > Cupressaceae > Sequoia > Sequoia sempervirens. The sequence continues at coordinate 46,692 of VDFB02273445.1, forward strand.
TAGTCAATCCTATATCTTGTGCAAATCCATCAAACCCCCGCTACCTCAATTTTAAATGAAACACACAAGGAAAAGTACCTAAACCCTAGGGTCAAATCCTAAGGTTTTCCCTTTTTCTTTGTTTCAACACCCTTTATTATTTCAGAATAATATTTACTCCAAGAATCAAGGAGTATTTGTATGCATGATTTCAGATCATTTATAAATATTATTCATCAAAAATAAACAAATAAAGGCATAATTTATCACAAAGAGAGGAAAATTCAAGATGGATACATAGGAAAAGAATGCCACATTCTCTTCATTATTGAACTGAGGATAAAATATCAAAGGCACAATTTACACAATTATAAAATGTTTGATCAATTTTGAAAAGCACCTACTAAAGAACCAAAGATGTCTTGATTTTTCCCTTTATAGAAATATATCCTCTATTTATTTCATACATATTCTTATATAACAATATGATCATCTCCTACTTGACACTACAAAAGTTACAGTGAAGGAATGAGTATTTATTCATTCAACTATGACACTTGTCCCATAAAGGATCCTCACCCACTTTCCTTATTTTATCTTCATCAAGCCCACCTATTGACAACCTACCCTTTTTGGACCAATAACACAAGAGAAAATGTTTGTCAATTGTATAATTTTCCTCATTGCAATACAATGATATGTGGATCCCTTGAAAAGCATTGAAAACACTATATTTTTAAGAACAATGGGCCTCGATCAATATTGTTAAAGATATTTTGATCAATGACACAAAATTTAAACTTGCTAGTATTGACAATATTTAAATATTGAGAAATGTTGGAATGTAGCATCCCTACTATTGGAAAACATTGACACATGGCATTCCTAGAATTGTGAAACATTGACATGTTGTACCTTGTTGAAACGAATTGAAATTATGAACTTCCACCTAATTCAATTGAAATGAAAATGTAGAGAAAATATCTACATTTAGATAAGGGTAAATCCTTTTCTACATATGTTTATGGGAAGAATAATTGGAAAATCCACAATTTTTTTTTAAAATAATGATGGTTCTATCCATTTTTCTATAAATGATGGTGCAAAAAAATAAGTAGGAAGAAAACCCTTTATATTTAGGTAATATGGAGGTGAGAATCACATGGAAATTTTATTTTGGAAAAGAGGGACAATGAAAAGAAACAATAAAATATTGAAAAAGAAAGGTTTAATAATGGAAAGATAGATGAGCATAGCTTTGCAGACACATCCTTGAAAAATAAAATAAAATAAAATATGGAGGTAATTTCTAGACCTAAAAGAAAATTTAGTGTTAACAAAGGATACTTTGCTTCAAACTATAAAAAATAATTGAATTTAGATTTAGGAGCACCATTTCACATGATTGGATATATATATTTGTTTATCAATGTTCATGAAGGGAATAATTTAGATCAAGAAATTATCATTGGCAATAAAATGAAAATTATAGTTTTACAACATTGTCAAGTGTTTCTAAAGTGTCGGTTAAGGGTGATTCCCTCAACATTTTCAAGTGTTTCAATGGCATCCAAAATCCAAAATGGATGATTGAGTCACACATTAATGATTCTATCATGATGTTGAAGTCATTCAAAGAGAATCATGTCTCATACTTATAGGGAAGGAAATCCCCTAGCAAATTTATTTGCAAATGAGGTTACCAATCTTATTAATTTTAAGTCATGGGAGGAGCACTCTTCCCTTCCTGAGAGGGCTAAACTATTATTATGAGATGACAATTGGAATTGAGCTTTTGATAGGGGGTGATCAGGCAATTATTTCTCCCTCGCATGCCACACACTTTATGCGTTGTGTTTGGCCCAATCTTGAGATCATTTGAATTTTTAGAAGTGTTGTTGGGCTCTAGTTTCTACTATTGTTTGGAATTACTGAAATGGGTGGGGAAAGGAGTAGGCTCAAACCCATCTCCTATGAAAAATGAAAGAACAAACATAAAGTTTGGCAGATTTTAAAAACACGAGAATTTCATGCCTTATTTGGAGAGGCTTCATGGTTTTGACCATGAAATCTCTATTAAATTCATTCACTACTAGCATAATAGGTGCTTGAAGGTGGATGATATTGAGTTTAACATCATTGAAGACTTCATTTCCTTTATTACTGGCTTATCGATAGAGGGGCACAAATTCTAAGAAAGGAAAAGTAATGAAGATGCAATGGATCAATTCTTTAAGGGAAATGAGAAAGATGACCCGGTGAAACTTCCCTCTTGGGGCTATGACCATCTTTCACTTAAGCATATTTGAACTGATGTTATGAAAGTTATAATGAGGTATGTAACCCTTGATGAGCAGTTTTTTGCTATCTTAGGGCATCATTTCACTCTGCTCAATCACTTCTAACATAATTTGCATGTTTCATTTCTATTTTTCCTTCTCTCCTCTTTGGAGGTTTCAGTCTATACTCACCTCAAGAATAATAGGACTCTTGTGGTTAATGAACGGCTCATCTTGCTCATCATGGAGTATGTGAGAGTTAACACTCTGACCAAGTCTGTCATGAAAGGAAAGCTAAGGTGTGGAAACAACTCTCCTAACGTCAAAACCTCAGGGAAGAATGCAAAGATACTTTTAAATTTTCAATTACAGTCTAATTAAGATACACTTGAAAGCAATAACAGAAGCAAAGAAATAAACATACACAAATGAACACCAGATTTACGTGGGAAAACCCTTACGGGAGAAAAACCCACCAGACCAAGAAAAGCCCCTTTGTATTACAATAATGGAATTGCATACAAAGATCATACTTATCTTTCTGATGTCAATTTACAATAGCATAATCCTTGATCAACCTTGTACAAGACATTCAAGATTCAATACACTCAAAATTAAATTCACTAATCACTCATCGAACTGTTCATCCAACCATTCGTCCAACTGTTCATCGAACTGATCACAATCTTCCATCTCTCAGTATATCCATGACGCCCCTGGTCTGTCGATCTTCCTCTCAGTAACGACCGCAACAGTCGAACTGCTAGCGGTTCCCATTCTACTCCCTGATTGGTCGAGGACAAACCATGTAGGATAGTCAATCGGTCAAAGGCGTTCAAAATGTATTCGCATGTAGGTGAGACACTAACCGTGTCTCCCCGATGCCACAAGACTCAACCATCGATGTTGCCAAGAGTCATTGCTATCGGCAAGAGGTTCCACCGAGTTCACAAGGTTGCATCAACCTCAACAATATCATCGGTGAGACAATCGCTATTCGATGAGACATCATACCAATGTTCAAAGGTCACATAGATAAGAGTATTCCCATCAACAAGACTATTTTCCTTCGCCAAGAGATCATACCGAACCTTCATGTTATTCTGAAATGTCCAATAGTCGACAAGACTTACCGCTATCACTGAGAGGTAATACCGAATGCTCACACCTTTTACCAAAGACTTCAGTCGCTAGGAGTCTCACCGAAGACACCCGTTAATAAACACCAATGTCGGCAGGACTTACCGCTTTCACCAAGAGGCTACAACGAAAGACACCAGCTAGTCAGTGAAACCACAACCATCGGCGAGACAATCAACTATCGCTAAGAATTCATACCGAAGCCTTCAAGTTATCCTGATGACTCCGAGTGTAGCTATCGGTGAGACATGCCATATCGATAAGACTTCATACCGAAGCAAGCCTTTCGGCCAAGGGTCTCCCCGATGACTTCAAATATAAAAATTTCAGTGAGACTTTCCATATCGGTAAGACTTCATACCGAAGCATATGAGTTACTCTGATGACTCCAGTCGCTATGAATCTCCTTGACACCGCTTGTCACCCAAAGTCTCCTCGATATCCGATAAGAATGGCCTGTCAGGTAGACCAACCCACTCGGCAGAGGGTTACAACGAACGCCACAAGTCACAGCGACAACACCAGTCGGCAAGACAAAAGCATTGTCTTGGCAACCTGTACAAACTACAAGGTTTCACAGCTGCTAGTCAGCCAGACACAATGAATTTCATACCGACTTTTCTCTTCTAGAGGTTTCAGCCTGTGAGATTGAGGCACATATTTCCAACAATCTCCCACTTGAGGATATCAAAAATCTCTTGTAGATTAGCCATATGTCTGTTAAAATAGTGTGGATTCTCTCAAGGTACTCCTAGACAATATCAACCAACTACGAGAGGATCAAATACATTTTACAAAGATGTATGAGAAGGATTAGACTTCCTTCCAAGGGGAAGGGTAAGAAGAGTTCCAAAGAGGAGGCTAAAGGACCATGCACAAGAATGAGTGGTAGTCTGAGGAAGTCTTTTGAAGAAGAAAAACAAGAATTGATGGATATGGTAAACTTTCACTACAATCAGGAGATTGAGGTGGCTAATACTCTAAAAAATCTGAAGTAATTCTCTTGTGTTTGGTCTATGTTAGCTCTTCTGTTTCATTGGTTTTTGCTATTTGTTGGTTTTTTTTAGCTATTGGTAGTTGCCAATGCTTTAATTGTTCTTTTCTTTTCTCAAATTTTTTTGATGTAACTTGATGTAAATAGTTTTGGGTCCCTTTAAAACCTATTTTTCCCATATAATCAAAACAAAGTGGGACTTTGAAATATATTTTAATAGTTGAAGGATTAGGGATGAATCTTTATTTTGTTGAATGAACAAGAAAACTGAGGGGGGGTGAATCAATTGTATCTAATCAAAACATTAAAAACCCTCAACAATAATTAGATCCACATGCATTCAATAAACCCTTATTTTTTTAATGTGATTAATCATGAAATGCAGATAACAAAAACTGAAATAACAACACCATGCACAAGAGAACACTAAATTTTCATGGAAAGTCCAATGAGGGAAAAACCACAGTGAGGATTAGCTCACAATTTAAGTAATTGAAAAACTGGTACAAAAGGGCTCACTGCCATAATAGGACACACTATCCAAAGAGGCTCACAATCAGGGTTCACTGCCACATAAAGAACAAGATAGAAGAGAAGAGTTACACTAAGAACACTTTCTCAATGCAACAAGGAATCCACCACAATGCTTCAACAATCTCATACTTTTTTGAGATATTTTAGACACCTTTAGCTCACTACATTTAGGAATCCAATACTTTGAAGTTCACACTGGTTTGCTCAAATTCGCATCACCCACATCACTTGCATTGGTGTCACATATATCTTACTTCTCTCTTCATCCTTTCATTCAACTCTCAAAAACTCTGCTCTTATTTATATCAACCTCAACTTAAAACATATTCTCCAAGGTTGACATTCTATCTGTTATATAAATACAAATTCAAATTAGGTCAGCAAATAAACATTCCTGTTACCCAATTTTCACCCACGGGCTTAATCAGGTAGGATAATCATGTGACAGAGGTTCGAGAAGGCCAAATGGAGCATTTAGACAGGGGGATAGGTCAGGCATCTGATGAAATTTCATAGGGGAGCTCAGTTGAAAAGCATGCCTTAGTCAATTTGACATATTTTTCCTTTAAGGAGAAAGTCGGCAAGACCCTCCTACTGTCTGGCCGAGTAACAGCTTTGATACTCTCTATTTTGAACAGGTCGCTATGACCTAGTCTTTGTGTAGCCGAACACGTCACTGTGGAGCCTATCGCTATAACAGGAGGGGTTCAATATGACCTCTTACCGTGTGGATCCCTTTGGCCGATAGGTCGTTCAATCGTCATTCAACGAGACTCACGACGATCGTGGTTTTTAGGAAGACTTGAGGCTTTCGCTGAGATGTCTCGGTGATTTAAAGGGGTCTCCCCGAAACAAAATCAGAGCTCGACAAGAGGCAAAAGGGCTCGATGAGGTGTCTTGGCAGGATGTTTCTATTGTCTTGGCGACCATGAAGGATCCTTGTCGGCATAACAATCGCCTTGTCATGACGACTCAGAATGCATTAAGCTTTCGATATAGCAAATGCAGTCTATGTGAGGTCTCCCCGACAGATGGAAGCTACAATGACATACTTGGGATAGGTAGTCTTATCGGTGGGAGATGCATTATGTCTCAACAACCTGAGAGTGGTTGAGGTCTTTCGGGATAACAGGATGCATTCGGTATGATGTCTGCCGACAGTGGAATGTCACGGCGATGGAAAACGAATGGACTCGTCGGCAAAATAAGGCATGTGTCTCGGTGATTGAAACAGGTATCGCTATGACTAGAGGTGCTTGGTATAAAGTTTGGCTGACAGGCCAAAGTCCCAGCGAAAGGGGAAGTCTACAAGAGGTCTCGGCGACCCGGGGGTGCTATAGCGACAAGCGGGGCTCGGCAAAGGTTTTTGCCTTCGGCAAGGTGTCTTGCCGAAGGATGAGGGTCACACCGACTGGACACTTCGAGGTAGGTAAAGGAGCTCGCTAAGAGGTCTTAGTGAAGACATATGGTCTCGCCGATTGAATGGAGGGGGCCTCGATATGATTGTCTTCGGCAGGAGTCTTGCTGATACCAGGATGGGCTCACCAAAAGTTTCAAGGCTCGACATAAGGTCCTGCCAAATCAGTGCCAGTCTTTCGGAAAGATGAGAAGAGCTCAGAAAGAATACAAGACCTCGGTGTGAGGTTTGGGCGAAGTCAGAACGTCTCGCTGAAAGTATGAAGGGCTCAGTAGACCAAAATGCGTTGGGGTGACATCGGCAGACTCTTGCCGATATGGTTTGTAATATCAAATTCACTGAGACTTCGAGAGGAGGTTGTACATTCGGTGTGATGACTTACCGACGAGCGCTTGTCTTGGTGACCACAGAGGCAACGTTGGTATTAGATCTGAAGCTCGATAAAGGCTCTCAGCGATAGCGCCATGTTATGTCGATAAGTTGCAAGGAACATAATTGCATCGGTGAGACACTTTTAGTGTCTCACCGAGATGCAATTCTTTTCAGAAAGGGCTTTGACCACCTGTCGAGCCTGCGTGGGAAACATTCGACCAACCATGAGGAGCTGAGATGAACTGTGGTAGTCTGGTCAGAGCGTAGAATGCCAACACATGAGGAATGCAACCCGAATCACGATGAACTCAGTAGCATTAAAGGCGTTTGGCCGAGGAGCTTCGCGAAGACACGAGGACAGAGGAATGAATGTAGTGGTTGTAGAAAGATCAGAGGACTTCTTTGAGAATGTTTCTTCACCGACACCAACAACAGGGACATGCAGGGATGCAACATTAAATTCGATCAAAAGATCTATGGGAGATCTTTTCTAAGCCTGATATTTTTGTAAGCCCTAAGGGGCCGAGATCTTTTCTGTATATAAGGAATTTTATGCCTTTTTGTAAAGAGTTTGGAGGTATGCTCTTCTAAAGTCTGTGACCCTTTTGCAGTCCTCTCTCAGACTAGCAGGCTTCTGTAATTCAACTTGGAACACAATATACAAAATCTGCCTTGGTTACCATTGATGGTCCATCTTTTGCCTTCTGATTCTTGTAAAGTATTGTGTATTCTTTAGTGATTCATTGAGCTACTTAGTGAAATTTTCTCTTTCCTTATAGCTTTTGTTTCATGTCGTGCCTTTCCTTGCAGAAGTAGTATCATGTAGGTTGCAAACTATGTTTACTTAATCTTGTGCATGATCTTCTAGTTTGTGAAAATTTTCCTTTCCTTCTTGAAGGCATGTGCATGTCAAACCTGTTTGTATGCGTGATCTACAGGATCTTGTTGTGCAGTCCCATGGCTGTCACCGGTGTTCAAGTGTAAGTTGAGTGTTTCATTGTTCCTGTCATTTCGGTGTATCACCCTAGTGTAGTTGTTTAATTTATGCATCTTTTCCCTCTTTCCTCTCAAATAAACAATAGTTTAGGTGATACCCAAAGGAAGCCGGCCTTCTCCGGAGGTTCATTTCAGTTATAGGTGACCCACATCCTTGAGATGACCCCATGTTGCTCTAGAATGCTCAGTTTCTTGTAAACTTTGTACAGGGTGCAATTCTAGGTGACAACAGTTTCTGGCACGGTTGGTGGGACCTTGAACTACTCCTCAGTTCATGTTTATATATTTTGTTGCTGCTGTGTGGTATGTGCAGCAGTAGTTTCAGTCTTGGGAGGCATTTTCTTTACATACTTGGCGACTCCAAGCTGAAATCTTCTGGTTTCAACAAGTTCAATGCTAGTATGTTTTAATTACAAGCTTAATGTTCTGCTGACCAACATTTATATGAGTAGAGATGACAGATTTTCATAGTCAGCATGCATATCCGCCTCAGTTTCATGAAAATCTTGTCAATCAATCACCCTATCAGCCATATCAGGCCAACCATGCTGCTGATTTAATCCCAAACAGCCATGCAACAACAACCTACCAACATGCTTACCACCCTCCCACCCCTGCTCAATTCCCCTTGCAGTATTTCAATTCCACTTTGAGTCAGCCTTGTAGCGTCCCGAGTTAGTCCCAAAATTTTGACAATGCAAATACTGAGTTGGGTAGCGTCAAGGAGATGTTGCTGCAGTTTCAAAGGCAGATATTAGACATGGAAAGGGAAAATGAGTATAATACGCAATAGAAGAAGCTTTCCTATCAAGCTTATATTCATTAGTAGGAGGTTGAGGAACAAAGAGGATCCCATTTATTACAAGAATTTGAACAAAATCAGTCCAACTCTCCTAAAGAACAACTTTCTCAAATGCCCCAGTTAGTTGTTACCTTTCCAAATCCTTTCTTTGAAGAAGGAATTCACTACATGAGATTCAATGTTCTAGGCTTTGAACAGAATGAAACTTCTGTCAAAAAGAAGGCAGAGGAAGAGCAACTGATTGATCAAAATAGGTTAATCCTCTGGGAAAAGCTTAAGAATGCTAATCCTTTGCATCTAGCTATAAGGTGTTCTCAATTGCAGCAGCAAGTGATTGAGCAGCAGGAAGACAAAGCGAACGAGGGTGAGGAGAATCAAGTTGAGCAACTTGCTGTCATGGATATAGCTGAGGATCAAAAGGCAGAGTTGATCTTCTCATTTGATGATCTGCCTTGCTCCATTGACAAGGATGAAGAATTGGACCAACATGAGGTTGATGAAGGTAATTCTGATTTGTTGTTGCATAAAGGTGAAGGTGAGTTTGAAGTCTTTACTCCAAAGCAAGGAGGTTTAAGTAGCACTGTTCAAGGAGAGCCACATTTTGATGTGCATGAAAATACCCATCAAGTTGAACAAATCCCTAAACTGGACTTGTTTTGCAAAGTGGGTAATTTTGATGCTTTGTTAAAACTAGATGGGAGCTACATTAGTCCTAAATTTGGTCTTTCTGTTCAGAGGAGTAAAGAAGACATTGAAGGGGATATGTTTTGGAATGATTTAGAAGCTTTTTGTACTAATTTGGGTGCTGAACTATTGCCTCTTGATGAAGCTAATCATGAACAACTTGAGCTTACTGAGGAAGCTTCTTTTTTCTCACAAAGTCAGTCATAGGGATTAGACTTTTCTAGCCTAGGCTATAAAGCAGCAGTGCATGAGCAAGAAACCAATAAGGAGAGCTCAATTTTTGTCTTTACAAGGGGTTGTCCGATCAGGGATTTAGCCCATATGGAGTTCCAAAAAGTGCCAATGGTTAATCAAGCATTCACACATGGAGCCACAGCTGAAAGTGGCATAAAGGATGTACTTGCAGTTGACAAAGAGTGTGTTCAATTTACTTATCCTCCTTTGAATACAAATGCATATGATCAGTCTAAGCAGGTAAGTGAACTTGTTACCCTCTTTCATGTGGCAGTGCATTATAATTTTAAACATTTTTCAGTATGCCATCTCTATTCAGCTGCCATTAAGCTTGAGAGCCATTGCATATTGAGAAGAAAAGACAGCTATTTCAACCATCCTGTTAATGGGTTTGTTTGACCAAGTTATTATTGGTTAGTGTAGGGTAGGTTTAGATGCAGATTATATTCCCTTAGTGCTATTTCCAACATAGTTAAATAGTTTCCCTCCTGTAATTTCTTGTTTTCAATAAGTTTCCAAGTGTTCTGGTGAGCCTCAGGATGAGTTACAGCCATGTACCAAGCTACTCTTGATATTTTCTCAGTTGTCCTAATGACTCCATGCCCAATGGATAGGCCTATGCTACTGGTCTTCATGTTTAGCAGGCAAACATCCAACAAAGGTCGCCATAAATGTTACCCAATTTTCACCCACGGGCTCAATCAGGTAGGATAATCATGTGAAAGAGGTTCGAGAAGGCCAAATGGAGCATTTGGATAGGCGGATAGGTCAGGCATCTGATGAAATGTCATAGGGGAGCTCAGTTGAAAATCACGCCTTAGTCAATTTAACATATTTTTCCTTTAAGGAGAAAGTCGGCAAGACCCTCCTATTGTCTAGCCGACTAACAACTTTGATACTCTCTGTTTTGAACAGGTCACTGTGACCTAGTCTTTGTCTAGACGAACACATCACTGTGGAGCCTATCGCTATAATAGGAGGGGTTCGATATGACCTCTTACCGCGTGGATCCCTTTGGCCGATAGGTCGTTCAATCGTCATTCGGCGAGACTCACGACGATCATGGTTTTCGGGAAGACTTGAGGCTTTCGCTGAGATGTCTCGATGATTTAAAGGGGTCTCCCCGAAACAAAATCATAGCTCGGAAAGAGGAAAAAGGGCTCGACGAGGGGTCTCAGCAGGATGTTTCTATTGTCTTGGCGACTGTGAAGGATCCTTGTCGGTATAACAATTGCCTTGTCACGACGACTCAGAATGCATTAAGCTTTCGGTATAGCAAATGCAGTCTATGTGAGGTCTCCCCGATGGATGGAAGCTACAATGACATACTTGGGACAGGTAGTCTCATTGGTGGGAGATGCATTATGTCTCAGCGACTCGAGAGTGGTTGAGGTCTTTCAGGATAATAGGATGCATTCGGTATGATGTCTTGCCAACAGTGGAATGTCATGGTGATGGAAAACGGATGGAATCGTCAGAAAGATAAGGCATGTGTCTCAGTGACTAAAATAGGTATCGCTATGACTGGAGGTGCTCGGTATGAAGTCTGGCCGATAGGCCAAAGTCCCAGCGAAAGGGGAAGTCTATAAGAGGTCTCGGTGACCCGGGGGTGCTATAGCGACAAGTGGGGATCGACAAAGGTTTTTTCCTTCGGCAAGGTGTCTTGCCGACGGATGAGGGTCACACCGACTGGACACTTTGAGGTAGGTAAAGGAGCTCACTAAGAGGTCTTAGCGAAGACATATGGTCTCGCTGACTGAATGGAGGGGGCCTCGATATGATTGCCTTCGGCAGGAGTCTTGCCGATACCAGGATGGGCTCACCAAAAGTTTCAAGGCTCGGCATAAGGTCTTGCCGAATTAGTGCCAGTCTTTCAGAAAGATGAGAAGAGCTCAGAAAGAATGCAAGACCTTGGTGTGAGGTCTGGGCGAAGTCAGAACGTCTCGCTGAAAGTATGAAGGGCTCGGTAGACCAAAATGCATCGGGGTGACATCGGAAGACTCTTGCCGATATGGTTTGTAATATCAAATTCACTGAGACTTTGAGAGGAGGTTGTACATTCAGTGTGATGACTTACCGATGAGTGCTTGTCTTGGCGACCATAGAGGTAATGTCGGTATTAGATCTGAAGCTCGATAAAGGCTCTCGGCGATAGCGCCATGTTATGCCAATAAGTTGCAAGGAACATAATTGCATCGGTGAGACACTTTTAGTGTCTCGCCGAGATGCAATTCTTTTTGGAAAGGGCTTTGACTACCTGCCAAGCCTGCGTGGGAAACATTCAACCAACCATGAGGAGCTGAGACGAACTGTGGCAGTTTGGTTAGAGCATAGAATGCCAACACAGGAGGAATGCAACCCGAATCATGATGAACTCAGTAGCATTCAAGGCGTTCGGCTGAGGAGCTTCGCAAAGACACAAGGATAGAGGAATGAATGCGGTGGTTGTAGAAAGATCAGAGGACTTCTTCGAGAATGTTTCTTCACCGACACCAACAATAGGGACATGCAGGGATGCAACATTAAATTTGATCAAAAGATCTATGGGAAATCTTTTCTGAGCTTGATATTTTTGTAAGCCCTAAGGGGCCGAGATCTTTTTTGTATATAAGGAATTTTATGCCTTTTTGTAAAGAGTTCGGAGGTATGCTCTTCTGAAGTTTGTGACCCTTTTGTAGTCCTCTCTCAGACTAGCAGGCTTCTGTAATTCAACTTGGAACATAATATACAAAATCTACCTTGGTTACCATTGATGGTCCATCTTTTGCCTTCTGATTCTCGTGAAGTATTGTGCATTCTTTAGTGATTCATTGAGCTACTTAGTGAAATTTTCTCTTTCCTTATAGCTTTTGTTTCATGTTGTGCCTTTCTTTGCAGAAGTAGTATCATGTAGGTTGCAAACTATGTTTACTTAATCTTGTGCATGATCTTCTAGTTTGTGAAAATTTTCCTTTCCTTCTTGAAGGCATGTGCATGTCAAACCTATTTGTATGCGTGATCTACAGGATCTTGTTGTGCAGTCCCATGGCTGTCACCGGTGTTCGAGTGTAAGTTGAGTGTTTCATTGTTCCTGTCATTTCAGTGTATCACCCTAGTGTAGTTCTTTAATTTATGCATTTTTTCCCTCTTTCCTCTCAAAGAAACAATAGTTTAGGTGATACCCAAAGGAAGCAGGCCTTCTCCAGAGGTTCATTTCAGTTATAGGTGACCCACAACCTTGAGATGATCCCATGTTGCTCTAGAATGCTCAGTTTCTTGTAAACTTTGCACAGGGTGCAATTCTAGGTGACAACAATTCCCACGGTGGATAAGAATGAAAGGGGACCAAAAAAACACTTAATTGAGACCCAAAATTAAATATCACATGCCATGTTACACTCCCATTAATACTTGAACATTTACGAATGTACTATGGACACCAGGTTGACCATTACTCGTAAAAACACATAAAACATTAAGTACATTCTTTCAAAGTTTTTGATACACCTAAACACAAATCCACTTGAAACAAAAAAGAGAACAACACTATTAAATCTCCTTCAAAGCCACAAGTCTTAAAAATAAATTGTAGAGAAAAGTGGAGCAAATACATTTCTCCCCAACATCTCTCTAGAACACTACAAAACTAGGTCACATACTAGTGAGCATAACTTCCTTTCACCAACGATATAGAACCCAAAATTTTGAATATGGAAACCTATAACAACTTCAAACAACATACTAAATCCACACATGCATAACATCAATACAAAAGAAACGTGGAGCACAATCTAGAGTACACTATGAACACTTGCACAACACAATTTATTCTATTTATCAAATTTTCTCAAAAGCACTTGAAAACCGAGTACTAGAGACATCATCTCATCTCATTACTTCATTCCAGCTCATCTCTATACATTACAATCAAAGATAATTCCATGTACTCACAAAACTTCCTCAATATCTCAACTACACATGCACAACTTGCAACACTCTGATTTCCTCTTTTCCACAATTTTCTCAATATCTTTAACATTTTCATCATACAAAAAATTCCTTAATACATAGTTGACATCAATGACAACACCAATCAGTAGACATCCTATTGACATAAATGAAAACACCTTCATACTTGCAACAAACTCCCCCTTTCTCATTGATGGGAACACATGATGTGAAAAACCATCAAAGACAACACAATAGTTCTAAGCACACTTTCTTTTCTCCCATGAATGATTTTAAAATATACACAACTTTCTCCACTAATACCTTTCACTTTTTCACATCAATGGAAAAGGATAAAAGTTTTTCATTATTCTCCCCCTTTGACAATGAACCAACATACCTTCTCTGAATACTCCCCCTTATGAGTATAACCAATCAAATTAGAAACTCAGTGACAACACATGACACTAGCTACCCCCCCTATCAGGTATCCACCAACATTAGTTCAGAACAAGAGATAGATCCATAGATCCATTAGACTATTGCATCTCTATATGCATCTAGATTAAACAAGGAGGGGAAATAATCCCCAACTTCTCCTGAAGATACTCGAAAGTTGTTAGAAGATGGTGTGTCCCTTTGTCTTCCTTGTGCAATGCGGCGCTTGTGTTCGTGACATGGCTTAACCACCTCTTGTGGATTTTGTATAAATCTAGTGGCTGCATTGTGAATTAACATGTCAATCTTTTGGTGTAATGACAACCACCAACTTAACAATTGGTATTAGAGCTGAGGTCACAGGTTTGAACCCCTCTCTTGCTCTTTGGGAATTGTTGCAAGATAGTGTGTCCCTTGGTCTTCCTTGTGTAGTGTGGCACTTGGGTTCATGGCATGGATTAATTGCCTCTTGTGGATCTTGTATAAATCTAGCGGTTGTATCAAGCATTAACAAGCTGATCTTTTGGTGCAATGACAACCATCAATGCAACAAAAGTATCCTTAGGAAGTGCCTTAGTAAATATGTTAGCAATCTGATCCCTTATAGGTACATACTCAAGTTTCACCTCATTCTCCATAACCTTCTCTCTCAGAAAGTGATACCTAATTGATATATGCTTAGTCCTTGAATGCATCACTGGATTCTTTGAAATGTTAATTGCACTTGTATTGTCACAAAAAATAGATATAGGCTCATCATATACAACTCTGATATCCTTCAATGTCTGTCTCATCCAAAAAACTTGTGTACAACATGATGTTGCTGCAATATACTCAACTTTTGCAGTAGATAAAGAAACTGAATCCTACTTCTTACTCAACCATGACACCAATCTATATCCAAGAAAGAATGTACCACCACTTGTATTTTTCCTTTCATCAACACAACCAAACCAATCTACATGTGTATGAGCACTTAATGTGAAATTAGTATCCTTGGGATACCACAAGCCATTATCTAGAGTACCTTTTAAATATTTGAATGTCCTTTTTACTTCTGCAACATGTGTTTCTTTAGGATCTTCTTGAAATCTAGCCACAAGAAAAACTACATGCATGATATTCGATCTAGTAGTAGTTAGGTATAACAATCCACCAATCATAGATTTAAATTTTCATTCAACCTTAGGCCAATCATCATCTTTTCTCAATTTTCAACCAATCACCATAGGAGTGCATACCGATTTGGAGTCATCCATTCCAAACTTCTTCAACATCTCTTTGACTTACTTGGATTGTGAAATGAAAATCCCTTTATCTGTTTGATTAATTTGTAGCCCAAGGAAGAAATTCATCTCTTTAAACATTGAATTTTCAAACTCTTTCTAATTTCTTCAAAAAATTTCTTACACATAGCTTCATCGCCTTCAAAGATAATATCATCCACATATACAACCACTATCAAGATTTTGTCTTCCTCAATTGTGAAATAAAGATTAATATCTATGGTGCCCTTATTAAATCCTTGCTATATCAAGTATCTATCCAATCTTGCATACCAAGCTCTAGGAGCTTGCTTCAACCCATATAGTGCCTTCTTCAATTTACATACCATATTTGGTAGATCTGATAATTGAAATCCTTCTGGTTGTTCCACGTAAAATTCTTCCAATTCTCCATTCAGAAAAGTAGACTTCACATCCATCTGATAAACTTTAAATTCCTTGTATGCCGCAAATTCCAAAAACATTCTGATAGCTTCCATCCTAGCCACAAGAGAAAATGTCTCCTCAAAGTCTATTCCTTCCACTTGTGAGTAACCCTTACAAACAAGTCTTGCCCTATTCCTTACTAATTCTCCATTCTCATTAAGCTTATTTTTGAACACCCATTTAGTTCCAATTATATTCTTGTTTTTCGTTCTAGAAACGAATTCCCAAGTTGAGATTTTATCAATTTGCATAAGTTTTTATTTCATTTCCTTCATCCAATGTTCATCCCTGCATGCTTTACTCACTATTTTAGGTTCAAATTTAGAAAGTAAACATAGATTTACCTCAACTTCAACAACTTTTCTTCTTGTCAATATAACTTTCCTTTTGTCTCCAATGATTTTTTCTACAGAATGATTCTTTTGCACATACTTAGGGGTCCTCTCTTGAGCTTCTTCCTCTTTATTATGAACTTCTTCATCAAATTTTTCTTCTTCTACTTATTTGTAATCAAGTTCATCTGACACATATCCATCCATTGCAATTGAATTCTGCAAGTATTCATCAACCTTAACATTTACACTTTCAACTATCTTTCTTAGCCTTTTGTTGTAACATTTGTAAGCTTTAATTTTAGTAGAATATCCAAGGAAGATACCTTCATCAGACCTTGCATCAAACTTTCCTAAGTTTTATTCTCTTTTGATATAAAATTTTCTTCCAAATACTCTAAAGTACTTCACCATAGGGATCCTTCCATACCATAACTCATAGGGAGTCTTTGTGTTGTTAGCTTTGGCTTGTACTCTATTAAGTATGTAAACAAAAACATGAATTGCTTATCTCCAATATAATTATGGTAGATTTTCCTCTGTCATCATAGTCCTAACAACTTCTTGAATAATCAGATTTTTCCTCCCAACCACTCCATTCTGTTGAGGAGTTCTAGGGGTAGAAAAATCCCTCTTTATTCCATGAACTTCACAAAACATGTTGAACTCATTGGAGGTGAATTCACCACCTCTAAAAAACCTCAAAAATTTGATTCTCAACCACAACTTTATATTCCTTGAATTTATCTAGTAATCCATGTCATTCTAGAATAATCATCAATCAAAAGGATAAAGTACTTGTCACCTTGTAGACTTCTCACCCTTGTAGGACCACAAAGATCTGTATGAATTGATTCTAATAGTTTGGTAGCAGATTGTTCCTTTCCCTTGAAACTATTCCTTTCTTTCTTTCCAAACTAACAATCCCTAAAGATAACATTGATAGGATTTGTGATTCTTGGCAGGTCTCTCATTGCATGAACTAAATTGATTCTCACCAAATTATCAAAATTCATATGACACATCCTCTAGTACCATAACCAACTATCACTAATCTACGACATTTAGTAATGACCATCAACACCCTGAAGCTGATAGATGTTTCCATTTGTTCTCTTACCAACAACAATCATAGTTTTGAGCCCTTTTCTGATCTCACATGTTTCATCCTTAAAAAAAAGATTATATCCCTTGCTACGCATTTGTACAACACTCAAAAGGTTATGCCTTAAACCCTTAACATAGTAAACATTATTAGTGTTATGCTTGCCATCAAGACTGATTGAACCTATTCCATAGATCTTAGCTCTTGAATCATCTCCAAATTTAACTAGTCCATCATATTTTTCAAGTTTAACAAACTTACTCTTGTCTCTGGTCATGTGATTAGAACAATCATTGTCAACAACCCAGTAATTCTTATCCTCTTTAACATGAAAAGTAGATACCAAAGTACCTTCAACCTTATCCTTCTTCTCCGGAATACTTTCCTTCACACAACTTTCAAAGTTAGTAGAACTAGGTTTTTCTTTTATAACTAGGAACAAGCATTCATTGTCATTGAAGTTTCTATAATCAGATTCATCATTAGAAATACCAACATCTTCTCTAACATTGTAAGCTTTCTTAATCATCTTTCCTTTGTTTTCCTTACTCTTATTATTTACAACTCTTTTTGGAAATCTTGAAGCATAATAAACTATATCACCACAACTAAAAAATTTGAAAGGTAATTTACCTTTGTACTTACTAGAGCCCTTCTTCATTTTTCTTACAAAATTAGCTTCCACATCATCAAGATCTTCCTTATCTAAATTTTCAACCTTTTTTGATACTCCAACCTTGAAAGCAGTCTCTATAGTTATACCATTTTTCAAACCCTTTTTTCTCATTTCAAAAGAAGTTGTGTACCAATCATCTGATCTCTAGAATAAGTATCAAGATTTGCAATTTCCTCAATAGCAGATACCTTTTCCATATAAGAACCATGAAGAGATCTGAGAACTTTAGATTCTTTGACTTGTGCACCAAGACCTCATTATGCTCACCAACTCATCAACTCTTTGCATGTAGATTTTGATTTTTTCATCTTTATACATATGCAGGGTCTCAAATTGTGCCTTCAAATTATGAAAATTTGCTTGTTTGAATTTTTCATCTCCTTCATAAATTCTTTCTATCTTATCCCAAACCTCTTTAGCAGTCTTCAAACTCATAACTTTTACGAATTCAGTTTTTGAAAGACTATTTACAATAATAAATATTTCCTTAGCATTGATCTCATATGCCTTGATCTCTGCACTTGTACTTGGGACCATTTTGAGGTGGAGTATAGGCAGTTTGATAAGCCTTTTCAACCTCAAATCCTTGAGCTATCAAATATCCTTCCATATTTTTCTTCCAAAATGCATAATCTATACCATCAAATCTAGGGCATTCCAAAGAAACATTGTTTTCCATCTCGGATCTACCTCAAGTGGTTAAGCTCTTCTCCAAGGAACCTTGTTTTGATACCAATTGTTGAATGAAAAAGACAAATGAGATGGGGGGGGGGGTGAATCAGTTGTATCTAATCAAAACATCAAAAAACCTCAACAATAATTAGATCCACATACATTCAATGAACCCTTATTTTGTTAATGTGATTAATCATGAAATGTAGATAACAAAAACTGAAATAGAAACACCATACACAAGAGAACACCAAATTTACGTGGAAAACCCAATAAAGGAAAAGCCACGGTGAGGATTAGCTCACAATATAAGTAATTACAAAAATGGTACAAAAGGGCTCACTACTAGAATAAGACATACTATCCAAAAAGGCCCATAGCCAGGGTTCACTACCACAAAAAGAATAAGAAGATAGAAGAGAAGAGTTACACTGAGAACACTTTCTCAATGCAACAAGGAATCCACCACAATGCTCCAACAATCTTGCAGCCTTGTTTGAAAGATTTGGACACCTTCAACTCACTGCATTCAGTAATCCAATACTTTGAAGTTTGCATTGCTCTGCTCATATTCACATCACCCACATCACTTGCATTGATCTTGGATCTATCTTACTTCTCTCTTCATCCTTTCATTCAACTCTCAACAACTCTACTCTTATTTATATCAACCTCAACCTTAAAACATCTTCTCCAAGGTCAATATTCTATCCGTTATATTCACAAATTCATATTAGGTTGGAACCTAAACATTCTCATGGTGGATAAGAATGAAATGGGACCAAAACAACACTTAACTAAGACCCAAAGTTAAATCTCACATTCCACGCTACACTTCCATTAATACTTGAACATTTTTGAATGTAGTATAGACACCAGGTCAACTGTTACCTGTGAAAACACATTAAACATTAACTACATGATTCCAAAGTTTTTGATACACCTAACCACAAATCCTCTTGACACAAACAAGAGAACAACACCGCTATCTCTCCTTCAAATCCATAATTCTTGAAAATACACTATGGAGAAATGTGGAGAAAATACATTTCTCCTGACACCTCTATGCAACACTACAAAAATAGTTCACAAACTAGTGAACATAACTTCCTTTCACCAACAATACAAAATAAAAAATTCTGAATATATCAACCTCTAACAACATTGAACAACATCCTAAGTCTACACATGCATAACATTAATACACAAGAAACACAGAGCATGATCTGAAGCACACTCTGAACACTTGCACAACACAATTTACTTTGTTTATCAAAATTTCTCAAAAGCACTTGAAAACTAGGTGCCAGAGACATCATCTCAGCTCATTACTTCATTCCAACTCATCTCTAGAAACTGCAATAAAAGATAACTCCATGTACTCACAACACTTCCTCAATATCTCAATTACACATGCACAACTTGTAACACCCTGTTTTCCTATTTTCCACAATTTTCTCAATATCTTTGACATTTTCATCATGAAACAACTTCCTTAATGCACAATTGACATCAATGACAACACCAGTTAGTAGACATCCGGTTGACATCAATGACAACACCTTCATAATTGCAACAATTTTAATATATAAAATTACTCAAGTTGATCATGACTTTTTTTTCATTGTTGGTCAAGTCATTATTAAAGATATAAAAGACCCAAGCAATACAATTTATATTGGTAGAGTTGATCATAAAGAGAGTTTATTTAAATTTATTAGTTTTTTAATGATGAATACACATTATCCCATGCTTCTATTACTTAAAATAATTATATGTCAAAAATTTGGCATACCAGACATGCAAATTATATAAAATTACAAGACATGATTAGAAAGAATATGGTTAGAGGATTAATAAATATTTTAGGTTTTAAAGGTGTGTGTGAAGGATGTGTGTTAGGTAAACACCATCAAGGTAGTTTTTATTTAGGAAAAGCATGGAGATCCAATCATTCACTAGAACTCATTTATAGTGAGTTATGTGAACTAGGTTATCATTCACTTTAGTTCTAAGTATATTCATAGTGACTTATGTGAACTAGGTTATACTTCATTTTAGTGCTAGGTAAATTCTCACTTTTATTGATGATTATAGCAAGAAAGTATGTGTTTATTTATTGAAAGGAAAAGTGAATTACTTGAGTTTTTTACAATTTGAGGGAATTTGTTGAAAAAATATGGTAAAATAATTAAAATCTTCTGGATAGATAATGGGGGTGAATATTACAATTATTCATTTGAATCATTTTATAAAAAATATAGTATTAAGGTACAAAAATTAGCTCCATATTCCCCTCAAAAAATGAGGTGACTAAATAAATGAACATAACTCTTTTATAAATGACTCATTGTATGTTACATTTTAAAAGTCTACATAATAAATTTTGGGGTTTAGCTATTTCTTGTGCTAGATAATAAATGATAAAATGGTGATATAGATCTATATGTTTTGTTTAAGCATGAAACATTGGATTCTTAGGTAATATGATGAGGGAACAAACCTGAGACACAAAAAATGATGCCAACAACCAAAGAACTTTTATTATTATTTAGAATGGAACTTCTTACATTCAGAGGATCACAAATCCTCAAGCTCTGCAATACATGCAAATTACAAAAATTACAGAAATTTCAAAAGACCCCCTTTCGTAGCATGAAAACTCTTTTCCCCAAAAAGCTACCAAAAATTAGAAATCTCGCCCATAAATAGAGCTCCTTTCCAATTTGGAGCCAAAACAACATTCAAATTTGAGTTTTGGCGGTTTGGCACCCAAATTACAATTTGAAATTCACATTAAAAAATTAGCACATTTCTAAAAAAGCACCAACTTCCGGAAGCCATAACTTATAATCTGACTGTCGGATTTTCAATGATAATACCTTTTCGGAAAGCTCTCAAAAAGGCGATGTGGCATAAAGTAGGGCCTATGGCCAATACTTTGGGTTTTTTGCAAATTTTCAGGCCCATCCGGGGCCTCTAAGGGCCTCAAATTTGGCTTCGAATATTTTAATAGCTAAAGGGGTATCCAGAAATGCAAAAACATCTAAGAAACAACCAACAAAAAATTAAAATATTTCTTTTTTTTGGGTGATGTAGGTTTTCCCTCACACCACTAGATGCTCCTGCATCATAATAAAATAACACTTTAATTTTCACAATGAAGTAAATAATTCCTTTCTTGATATTCTTTGAGTATGAAGAGAATAACCTATAGATAAGTTATTTATTTAGCTTCCTCATTCATTCTTGTATATTGAACCTCTATAGTTGATAAATAAATAGTATATTTATTCTAACTGCACCATGAAATAGGACCAAAACCAAGAGAGAACATAAATTATAGTCAATTTTTGGTCATCTACACAATTTTACCAATCTGAATATAAAAAACCCAACAAACTATAGATCTCCAAGAGAATAATAATAAACACCCATATTCAAAGTCCCTTGTATGTATCCCAATATTCTCTTTTCTACCATTTAATGTGGAACCTTAGGAGAACTCAAAATCCTTGAAACCACACCTATTACAAAATAAATATATAGTCGAGTGTGATTCAAGTACACAAGGCTACAAACAAGTTGCTTATACAAGGTAGGATGAACATCCTCACCTTCCATATATTTAGTTAGCTTAAATCCTAGAGTAAGTAGAGTAGATTTGTTTACAATCTTCCATCCTAAAATTTATTAACAAGTCTAAATCATACTTGGTTTGAGAGAGGTAAATTCCATCATCTTTTTTCCATACTTGGATGCCAAGAAAGTAGTGTAGAAAACCAAGATCTATTTGTAGACACCTAAAATATGACTTTACCCAACCACACCTTATTTTATCCTATCATAAGCCTATTAATTAAATAAATATATATTTTTTATTTAATTAATTCCACCCTTTTCCCATCTTTATCCTAATCATTTAATTGAATAAATATTTATTATTTATTTAATTATTTTCCCTTCACATGATCCAAGTAATTAAATAAATATTTTATTTATTTAATTAATTCCCCTTTATCATCTATCCTTGTCCATTTAATACTATCCCTTTATCTTGATCACATGGATCATAATGCAAATTTTTCTTCATGTGACAAGTGTCCCCTTCAGATGTCTAATTCGTCTAGATCCATTTAACCTAGAAACCCATGCAAAAGTTAAATTAACTTTCCATCTCATCCAGTAATTTCATATCACACCTCTTAATCCTATAAATTTACATAAGGATGTTTCCCTAATCCATTCCTAAATGGCAACCCTTATCCCTCATGTGACACTTGTCACATTACTACAACCTTTGATCCAAACCCTAATCCTTAACCAATCCTAGCCATCCATTAACCAATGCAACTTGGCCCCTTGATATATCTCATGAAAGTTCAATAAATAAGAGACCTTTCATCCCATTTGGGGATCTCCCATATTCATATCCTTATGCTACCCAAATTTCTATCATCTCCTCTCATCCTACTGTTATGTTTTGCATTTTCTATGTACTTCTTCCATATCCTAGCTATTCTTTATCATATACTCATCCTATCCATTTGATAATTCATCATATGAATCCTATTTGTTGAACACCCAAAATATTGAGAGGGGGGTGAATCGGTATTCCATTAAACCATTTACATAATATCGATCCAAGTAATAACACAACTCTAACTGTAATAACAAGTGAAAGCATGGAATTAACACAAGATCACAACACACATGAACACCAGGATTTTTACATGGAAAACTCAAAGAGGGAAAAACCACGGTGAGGGTTAACTCATAATATAATATATTTGGATATAGAATATTACAATGGCTCACTGCTAGGACACAATGTCCTTGAAGGCTCACTGCCTGAAGTAATTTACAAAATAGAGTATGGAAAAACTGCTAGGATGAGAAATAGGATAGAAGGCACCTTCCTTGTGTTGGAGTTTAGTTCCAATGAAGATATAAATACAAAACAATTATCTATACACAACACTTATGTCTACACACACATACAATTTCACACATTCGCACTATTTAACAATCTAGAGATGATCTCTCAGACTTTCACCACTTCATCAATTTTCTCTATCAAACATCTTCATTCACTCTTCTTCTTCAAAAATGTCTTACATATATATATATCGTATACATTCACATATGAAAATTAGGTAGGCCTAATTAGATTATCCCTACTTCAAATTAAAATGAACTCCGTCGGCTTTATCCTTGAAACATATTCATCTTCGTGTTCAATACAAGCATGCAATATATGGTGTTAGTCAATATAGACCTAAGATAGATCTATTTAGCATCCACAACATATATTTAATCTTCTTAACACAAATTCACAATTAGGTTGGCCAAAGTTAGACCTAAAATATCAAAACTTCAAATGTATATGCAATTCACTAGATGTGTAACACCAAAACTTATTAACACATCTTCAATATAAGGTTAACCTTTGAGCAAAGATCATCTTTGTTCAAAGGCCTACACTAATTGAAAAAATAAAATAATATAGGTTCAAGTGAAAGTAACCTTTTCTCAAAGGTATTATTATTATTATTATTTTATCAATTATATGAATTGATGCCTTTTTTTGTCAATTCATTTTTGAATCCAAATTTAACCTTCTATACAACCCCATCCAGGGGACTTGCACAACGCCATTTTTTTTGTAAACCTGCATGGAGAGTAACTTGTTTCAAGTAAATGGTGTTGCAAGTATGAAGGTGTTGTCATTGATGTCAACAAGCCTATGTTGTCATTGATGATAGTAGTGTAGTGGTTGAGAAGAGACTATTGATTTGATTCATTGTATTATGTTGTCATCACTTGAGTTGTTGATGCTAACCTCTAGTGTTGCTTTGCTAAGCTTCTATTTATGATTCAGATGTTGAGGATACTAAGAAAATTGATAAAATAAGGAAATATGGTGTTGAGAAGTGTTTTGGTTTGTAGGTGTTTTGGTTTTTCTTTGTATTTCTTTTGGGTTGAAGATCTACTTGTGTGGTTTGGATATGTTGGTTATAGGTGTTCATAGTTTCTATATCTAGAATTTTGGCTTTTGGATTGAAGGTCAGAGGAAGTTATGTTCACTTGTGTGTGAATTGGATTTATAGTGTTTTGTAAAGAAGTGTCTAGGAGATATGTTCTTGCTCTGCGTTTTTTTTTAAAGACTTGCAGTTCTGAAGGAGAGTTGATGTTTTTCTCTTTCTTTTGTTAAGAATATTTGTGGTTTGGTACTCCAGAAGTTGGATTGTAGAATTGCAATGTTTGGTAATGTAGTCTGAGTGTACTAGTTGTGTACATTCTGAAGGTGTGAGTTGTTGCGAAGGAGTTTGATGGATTTTAGAAGGATAGAGGAACATTCTAGATCATGATGAAGCATGGTATGTGGTTCACAAGTCTTCTTTAGATTTAGGGAAGCATGTAATTCAAATGTTTAATGTGTTTTCATGGGTAACGACTGACCTAGTGTTTACACTACATTTGAAGATGTTTAAACATTAATGAAGGCATAGCGTGGCATGTGAGAGTTGATTTGGGTCCCAATTGAATTTTTTTTGGTTCGCTTTTCATTCCTATCCATTGCAGGAATGCTTTGTGCCAAACTACTTTGAATTTGTAAAATGAAGGGCATGTGTAGCCGACTTGAAGATGTTTTTTCAAGTTGAGGATGGTATAAATGAAAGATGAGTTGATTCAAGATAGGTGTGTAGAAGAGTGTGTAAGTATATGGTACTGCAAATTTGTGCAAAGCAATGTGAGCTTCAAAGTGCTAGATTATTAGATGCATTGAGTAGAAGGTGTCTATAAAAATTCATGCAAGGTTGCAAGTGTGTTGGAGATATTGTGGTGGATTTCTTGTTGCATTGAGATCATGTTCTTTGTGTAACATTCTATGTTCTTTTCTTCTTTCTACTCTGGTAGTGAGCTTGGGTTGTGATCCTTTCTGGACAGTGTGTCCTATTCTGGCAATGAGCCTCTTTATATTGGTTCTGTAATTACTTATATTGTGAGTGTAAGATTTGGCTATGGAGATATCCACCCAATATATAAAAGGCCTATGAAAAACAAAAAATACTCATAAGATCAATATGGCAAGAATAAACTATTTTCCTATCAATGAATGCAAAAATACATGTACACTGTAGGAGAGACCCCTTGGTTATATAGCCACGGTGAGATACACGATGTCATAAGATTATGTCAAGTGTCTTAATCTTTTGACATGAGACAACTTATCACAACTCCCTAAGTCACATGAGTTACAAGTCAAGAGATAGGATAACAACTAATGACAACTAACACTTGGGTAAGTGCAAAAGGATGGGGGGCCAAAAAGGGGGCTTAAGTGGCCACTTTTTTTTGAAATCAAGAAATATTGACATTGGACTTGAAATTGAGGATAGTTACACTCAAAGTCTTGAGATGCAACAAAAACAAGGATCGTAGTGCTCCGAGTCTACTTTCTAAACTATTAATTTATTTTAAAAATGGTTGAGATTAAGGGGTTCAAAAGAGGGATGTACAAAAATTGGTGCTATTTTTGTCAAGAAAACATAACATAGCAACTTTTGTACATCCCTAACATAATAATTTTTTTTTTAGTATTTTTAAAATAACTTCAGTGAGAAATTAGCTAACAATATGTAGTTGATGTACAATTTTTCTGATAATTTTTTAATGAATATTTGAATTTTTACTAATTTTCTAAGTGGACACTTCTTGAATATTTTTTGGTCGTTATTCCTAACAAATTTTTGAAAACAATTGAATTTTTTTATTTTTTTTAAAAATTTGTAGAATGGAGTCTAGTTCCTAAAAATGTAATTTATTTGAAATTTTGATGAACGGTTAATTTATAACAAAAAAAAAACCAAAAACTATTTTTTTTCAAAAAAGAGACACACAAACAAAATAAATTATAAATGAAAGGCTTAACATTGTCAAAAGTGAAAAAAATTACATTGTTGGATAGCTAAGAGAGAACCTAACATTACCCAGGTGTTCGATTTGTTTGACATTGAAACACATGCAATCCTGATGGTGAGCACAAACTTGATTATGTGAAATATTGTAGAATTTGTAAAAAAATGTCTCTGGTCATTGGGAAGGCCCTCCAAACCTTTGGGTTGGTATTCCAAGGAAAATACCAAGCCTAAGTGTTGGGGATTCCCAAAGCAAGATATAATGTGAGTGCGTTATATCTTAGTTTTGACATGGTTTTTTGCATTTGTGTGGGACATGTCTAGCAAGACATAACACAAGCATAGTATAACACACTCACGTTATGTCTTGCTTTATGTTAAATGCTACTCTATTGAATGTATGTTTATATATTTATATGTTTGTATGTACATGTATGCTTGTATGCCATGTATGTATGTATGTATGCATGCTTGTATGTATGTATGTATGTATGTATGTATGTATGTATGCCTGTATGTATGTATGTATGAATGAATGCATGTATGTATGTATGCCTATATGTATGTGAGATTGTATCTATATTTACATGTATGTGGGATTGTATGTACATATGTATTATGCTTGTATGTATGTAAGTATGTATGTATTTATGTATGTCTTTAGAGGAAGGGAGAATTTTAAGAGAGAGAGAGAGAGAGAGAGAGAGAGAGAGAGAGAGAGAGAGAGAGAGAGAGAGAGAGAGAGAGAGAGAGAGAGAGAGAGAGAGAGAGAGAGAGTTGTCTTAGGTAGGGGTGGGAGGGAGAGAGGGCTTCTTAAGGGTTGAGGGGTTGGATGGTTTAGGGATTTAGGGTTGTGCCTTTAAGGGTTTAAGGGCTAGGAGGGCAAGTGGTTGAGGTTTTAGGGTAGAGAGGGAGGAATAGATGGAGGAGAGATGGATGGAGGGAGTGGAGAGAGAGGAAAAGGCAGGGATGGAGAGACTTGAGAGAGGGAGGGAGGGAGAGAGATAGAGGGGTAGATGGTAGAGGGTTAAGGGTAGAGGGGAGAGAGATATAAGGAGTGAGTGAGTGAGTGAGAGAGAGACTTGAGAGAGGGAGAGGGGGTAGGAGGGAGAGAATTGAGAGAGAGAGAGGGAGGGAGTGGGAGAAATATAGAGGGTAAAGGGTAGAGGGTTTATAATTAAGGGTATAGGGTTGTGGACCTATAGGGTTGATGGTCTAGGGTATTGGGTTGAGGGTATAGGGTTAAGGGATGAGGGTTGAGGGTAGAGGGTATATGTTTTAGGGTTTAGAGTAGAGGGTTGAGGGTTGAGGGTTTAAGGGTAGAGGGAATAAGGGTTGTTGGTTGAGGGTATAGGGTAGAGGGTTTAAGGGTTTAGGGTTGAGGGTAGATGGTTTAGGGTTAAGAGTTTAGGGTAGAGGGTAGAGAGTTTAAGTGTTTAAGGGCAGAGGGTAGAGGATTTAAGTGTTAAGGGTAGGGGGTAGAGGGTTAAGGGTAGAGGGGAGAGAGATAAAAGGAGTGAGTGAGTGAGTGAAAGAGACTTGAGAGAGGGAGAGGGGATAGGAGGGAGATACTTGAGAGAGAGAGAGGGAGGGATTGGGAGAGAGATAGAGGGTAGAGGGTTAAGGGTAGAGGGGAGAGAAATAGGAGTGAGTGGGGTGAGACGGGAGGGAGAGGGAGAGGGTGGAGGGGAGAGACTTGAGAGGAGAGAGAGAGGAGGAGTGGGAGAGAGACAGAGGGCAGAGGGTGGAGGCTCCATGGCCTAAGGCAGAGCCTAGAGGATCTATGTTAAGGGCAGAGGCAGGAGGCAGAGGCTTCATGGCTTGAAGGGCAGAGTGCAGAGGAATCCCATGAGTAGAGGGTATAGGGCACAAGGGCAGAGGGAGATATAAGGAGTGAGTGAGGAGGAGAGAGAGAACTGAGAGAGGGAGAGGGAGCAGGAGGAGAGAACTGAGAGGGAGGGAGGAGGAGAGAGAAATGCTGGCAGAGCATGAGGGTCGATAACTGAGGGGCAGGGCTGGAGGACCCATAGGGCCTATGGTCTAGGCATTGGGTCAGGGTATAGGGCTGAGGGATGAGGCCTGAGGGTGAGGCAGGAAGGTTTTAAGGATTTAGGTTAAGGGGAGGAGGGCTTTAGGGCCTTGGAGGGTATAGGTCTTTATTTAGGTAGAGGGTAGAGGGCTGGGAGGGCTTCCCAAGGCAAAATGGATCAAGGGCTGTGGGCTGACGGCGGAGGGTAGAGGGCCTTGGCTGGCCTAGGCCGAGGGCCTAGGCCAAGGGCAGATAGCCTAGGGCCTAGGCAGAGGTAGAGGGTTGTCTTGCAGAGGGGAGAGAGATAGGAGGAGAGAGAGAGACTTGAGAGAGGGAGGAGAGGGGTAGGAGGGAGAGAACGAGAGAGAAATGGAGGAGGGAGAGACATAGAGGGGTAAAGGCTGGAGAACTGAAGGTACAGGGCTGATGACCCAGGGCTGGATGGCCTAGGGTATTGGGTTGAGGGTATAGGGATGCGGGTTGAGGGTAGAGTGTAGAAGGTTTAAGGGTTTAGGGTTTGAGGGTATAGGTTTTATGGTTTATGGTTGAGGGTAGAGGGATTAAGGGTTGTGGGTTGAGGGTTGAGGGTTTAAGGGTTTAAGGGTTGAGGGTTTAGGGTAGAGGGTAGAGGGTTTGGGGCATAGGGTAGAGGGTTTAAGGATAGAGGGTAGAGGATTTAAGTTTTAAGGGTAGAGGGTAGATGGGAGAGAGATAGGAGTGAGTGAGTGAGAGAGAGACTTGAGAGAGGGAGAGGGGGTAGGAGGGAGAGAATTGAGAGAGTGAGAGAGGGAGCGAGTGGGAGAGATATAGAGGGTAGAGGGTAGAGGGTTGAGAATTGAAGGTATAGGGTTGAGGACCTATAGGGTTGATGGTTTAGGGTATTGGTTTGAGGGTATAGGGTTGAGGGATGAGGGTTGATGGTAGAGGGTAGAAGGTTTAAGGGTTTAGGGTTGAGGGTAGAGAGTTTAGGGTTTGAGGATATAGGTTTTATGTTTTAGGGTTGAGGGTAGAGGGTTGATGTTTTAAGGGTAGAGGGATTAAAGGTTGTGGGTTGAGCATAGAGGGTAGAGGATTTATGGGTTTAGGGTTGAGGGTAGAGGGTTTAGGGTAGAGGGTAGAGGGTAGAAGATTTAAGTGTTAAGGGTAGAGGGTAGAGGGTTAAGGGTATAAGGGAGAGAGATAGGAGTGAGTGAGTGAGAGAGAGAGACTTGAGAGAGGGAGAGGGGGTAGGAGGGACAAACTCGAGAGAGAGAGAGGGAGGGATTCTAGGAGAGAGATAGAGGGTAGAGGGTACACTACAACAAATATTTGTGATTTGCTCCATTTTTTGCTTCCACCCACTGTTTTAATGTATTTTTTTCCAATTTTTTGAAAACATCAGTGCTATTTTTGGCATTTATTTGCGTCGATTAGGACAATTCAGTGCTAATTAAGGCGCTAAGTTAGTGCCACCGTTAGCGCCGATATTAGCTCCAAGTGTAGCATCACTATTAGTGTCACCTTTGGCTTCAAGTTTAGTGCCACTTTTAGCTTCAACTTTAGCTTCGAGTTTAGCTTTGGGTTTAGCACCGGTTTAGACACCCCTATGTTGAAGAGACTTATTTATATGTCTCATCGATGATGTAAAACAGTGAAATGTCAACAAGATACAGGCATATCAAGGAGAGAATCACTTAAGCCACATTGACAAGGTATATCTACAAGTGCTCGATGAAACACAACTCTTGGATATAATGAAGTAATGTTGATGAGACATTGAGATATCGGTAAGAAAAATAGGATTGTCTCATCGAAACTCTTCAAGTAATGATCAAAAACATACACCACTATACCACCAGGAAGGTGAGCAACATATGTGGTAGAATAGTATACATCGCAACCCCGCAACAAGAAGCCTTGAGCAAGGCAGTAGTGTGGTAAATAGCATAAGGGAAGGGAAAAACAAAGCCATATTGTAGCGGGTATAATAAGAGACGGTGGTAGTACAATAATCATGGAATCATTACAATTTATAGCACTAAATGCAACAAATCACGTCAGTCACAATCCATTTGAATAAATCATCTAAGGAATCAAGAATATAGCCCACCAAAATATTCTAAAACTCTAATAAACATATTCTAAATTTTTTGTCGAAATCTTATTTTCAAGCATAGCCCACTAGAATGGAGTTTTCATTTTAATAAACATACAATAAAACCTTTGTTGAAATATTATTTTCAAGCATGGACTGCCAAAATGGAGAAGTATTTCAGTAAAGAATGAAAGAGAATGGTAAGGAGGCATAGGATTCATTGTTGTTTATCTCATTCCTGCTCTAATCAACAAGGGTTACAATGTTCACGCTACTGTTTGTAATCGAGGTATTTAATTGACATATGTTTGCATAATCTCAAATTCCTCTAGATTCTTTTGAAGTATCAATGTATCCTATATAGGGTTTAGAATGACTTCTTTTAATTAAAATAAATAAATCAGATGCTTTTGAAGTATCAATGTGTCCTATATAGGGTTTAGAATAATTTCTTTTAATTTAAAAATAAAAATAAATGATGTATTTTCCTATGATTAGATAATGTGGAGATCTCCTAAATCTACCCTAGCACATTGTCCTCTTTCACACTGTGTTCATTACTCCAGCTGCTAGGGTTTTGCATTTGACATCTTTAATATCTTCATGATAGTGGCTTTTAAATA
This sequence comes from Sequoia sempervirens, assembly GCA_007258455.2. Taxonomy (NCBI): domain Eukaryota; kingdom Viridiplantae; phylum Streptophyta; class Pinopsida; order Cupressales; family Cupressaceae; genus Sequoia; species Sequoia sempervirens. The sequence continues at coordinate 77,633 of VDFB02273445.1, forward strand.
GATATTAGTCTTTGCTTTAATATTTATCATGTAACCCTTGAGTTCCATAATCCACCTTGAATCTCTTCTAAGAACGTTGTCTTAAGCTAGAATGCATAGTATGCATATAAAGTAGTTCCTTCATACCTGCCATTGTTCCAAACCACCACTCATTGCCTTGCTTAAAATGATGCCTCCATAAGCACAATAACATGTTTTAAAATCATGGTTACCAGTGATTGACCATTAAGGTCACTACTTTCATCAAAATACAATGAGATTTTTTTCTTCAAACTTAAGGCATTATGCAAGATAACATTGTGAATTGTTTGTTGTGTACAATTTGATTTTCTTGCACATTTATTGCTTTTCTAATTTCCTTTAAGACTGGATATTGCACCATAAGATACAATCTCAAACAACTCACTCACTGTCACTTGAATATTCCTTTCATGAGCATCCTTGTATAAAATCAAACTATGCCTTATAGACTGCCTACTTATTTACTAATATAGGGGACTCATTGTTTCATGGTATTTTGAGTTTTATTTAGAAGGGGTTAATATGTGGCATTTTTATGTATAGGAAGAATAGATTGTGATGCAATGTTCGGGTATGGACAATTCAGGAAAAAATGGATTGCTATCTGTGTCATAACCAAGTTGGATTGTACCTTGAGCCAGTGTGAAACACTTTTGGGTGTTTTTGCTCTGAAGCAGAACTTGTGTGCAGGAATTTCCAAATATCCGACAGAGGAAGTTCCTACATTCTAAAGATAAAATCATAAATCTACTTATCCACTTTTTGATCCAACCTTACATCTTTAATATCTGATAGAGAAAGTTTGTACATTATAAAGATAAAATCATAAATATGCTTATCCAGCTTCTGATCTAATTTGAGGTCGTGAATATCGAATAGAGAAAGTTCCTATATTCTAAAGCTAAAATGATAAATTTTATTGGACCAATTGGAGATCCAATTTCATGTCATGAAGCTCTAAAAAATAAAGTTCCTACATTCTAAAGATAAAATCATAAATCTGTTTGGTCCAATTTGAGGTCCAGTTATAAGGATTTGTATTTTTAATTATTTTTTTTGACATTTGTCTTGATACAAATTGTTAATTTAGAATTATGGTATTTATTTTCTTCTAATGTTTTCAACCCTCATTTCAAGGAAGAGCTCTGAAGTTGGTTCCTTCAAATGGAGACTACACTTTTCCGCTATAGGTTCCATCTAGAAACACCAAAAGCTCAGGTACTGTCATACTCAGGTACAACATAGTTTGAGGTTACCTTGTTCTCCTTGATACAAAATGTTGTCCTTGAATCCCTCTTAAGAAAAATTCACTATTATGGACTTCATCATTGTACCTTTCATGCATTCGATTTAATTTGTTATGTGGAAACATGTTGTCTTTGTCTTTGCAAGTGATGACTATTGTGTAATCTTTTAATCTACATGACTGCCCCTCATGTTCAATTCTTGTGACTGTTATGTTGCTTGAGGTTGCTTACTTTTAACCAGATTTTTAATGAAAACTATCTTGGAATCCTTGATGATCAGTTTTGTTAGAATCATGGCTATGTTGATAGTGGAATGTTCTTATTAATAAGGGTAAATATTTATCAATAAGGAGATTACCCCTTACCAACATGCTCCACTATCCTTGCAAAGATTGATCTTTAATGCTTCATGGATGGTTTACTTGTGATTATCCTTCTCAAATGAAACAATAGGGAAATAGGCTAGGCTCAGCTCTTGTGGGAGCCACATTTCACCCCACATGCTGTAACTAGATAAACAAAACAACCTAATTTTATCTATACCTGCACAATGAGAAAACATGTTAGATAAAATTGAGCATATGATAGATATGTTTGATAACTTTCTTGTTTTCCTGGACATCTATGGTATGCAAGTTATTTGAATGCACATGATGATCAAATTATATGTTTATAGATGTATGCACATATTTTGACTGGTGATCCTTCATTTCTCTAACAACACTCTTCTAACTCAAATGCAAGGAACCTAGGAGCAACAAGGAAGACATCAACTTGGAGGCTTAGACAAGTGGGAAGACTAAAGATGATGCATAAAAAAGCAACTGGGATTTTTCATCGAGGCAATGACGGGTCCCCTTTCTCTTTATGTGCATTTTTCTCTTTTGTATCTATAAATGTATAGTTTTTCAATTATATGCATTCAAATAGTCAGTTCCACAGCTTGTGTGGAGCAACATACATTTACATTATCAATAAAGACTACATTTTTGAAAGGATTATGCAAATCTTTCCAATATTATATGCATCTGCATAAGTGCAATCTAGTAATGTAATCTTCTAGTTTTGTTTATGCACATGAATGTAATGTAGCAGAAATAAAAAATGTACCTTACTCTTCATTTGAAAATAAAAAAAGCTCTACCTGATTGAGCTATTAAATTTTTTATCTTCACAAACATATGTTGATACAAAATGAATGGAAGAAGCATCCAAGTAATCCTAAATTTTTCTGCCAACAATTCATACCAAAGATTGAACAATTTAAGGATATTGCAATAGGTAATTTGTATCGATACAAATAATATTATTGAAGCATTTCAAAGTTTAGGCCATAAGAATCATCCTTTTTTAAACATGGATTGTGTTGTAGCCAAAATTCCATCCTAATTATTTTTGCATACTTCCATTTTCACTCATCTCTTACATCCACCATATGCATAGAATTCCTGTCATAATAACTTAAATTTAATAAAATACCTCATATGAGCTTCCAAATAAAACCCTTGATCATAGCATCAAAGTGTATTCCTCCTTTGAAATACTCCTATGATTGCTCATAACATATTGCCAAGACAACACCATGTCGATGAGAGTCCCTCCAAAGTCTCCCCGACATTAGCACAAAGCGCAGATTAGAAATGTAGATGAGACACCCCTATGTCAAAGAGACTTATTTATATGTCTCATCAACGATGTAAAGCAGTGAAATGTCAACAAGATATGGGCATATCAAGGAGAGAATCACTTATCTCACATTGACAAGGTATATCTACAAGTTCTTGGTGAAACACAAATCTTGGATATAACAAAGTAATTGTTAATGAGATAGTGGAATATCGACAAGAGACATTAACTTGTCTCATCGACATTGAAAACCAAAATTAGAGGAACATAAGATCTATTGTTGATGAGACATTGAGATATTAGTAAGACAAATAAGATTGTCTCATCGACACTCTTCAAGTAATGATCAAAAGCATACACCGCTATACCGCCAGGAAGGTGAGCAACATATGCGATAGAGCGGTATACACCGAAACCCCGCAACAAGAAGCCTTGAGCAAGGTGGTAGTGCGGTAAATAGTAGAAGGTAAGGGAAAAATACCACCATATCGACATATCGAAGAAACAATGGGAATTTTAATTAAAAGTCTCTTCAACAGTTATGAAATGATGATTAGTCTGAATGATGTGACTAATGAAAATATCAATGAGACTACCGCTATTAATGAAGAAATTGATCATAAATGTGGTGTGAGTGCCATTTATGAACCAAGGTTGGATGAAGTGTCCTGAAATTTGATAAATACGGCCTCAAATAAGTTGAAATCACTGTGAATTGTAATTGAAGGATTTGGAGAACCAAGTTGGACGATGGTAGGCAATGGAAATTTGTAGTATTTATCCAAGTAAGTGGTCTAGACTCAACTCAAAGTATTTTATCAGTAAGTAGATGAAAGAATTGCATGAGTAGGGTTGAGATGGAAAAAATCCCAGGCAAACAGAAAGCAAAAAGACATAAAACTAAAGCTAGGCAATTGAATTGAGACTTAATCGATCAGTGTCCTGGGTTTGAGCCAAAATCTAGAAGAATAGCATAGCTTAACCCATCATGTGTGACATTATGAGATAAACAAAAAAATATGGGAGGTGTATGGACTCCGTGTAGGGGTTACAGCCTCTTTATTTATCATTATAGGAAGAAATTTTGGCATAGTCCAATGTCAAACCTGTGGAATTTGAATTTGGGTAAACTTGTAGTACTCAACATCTTTGTGAATGTAGAGTTAATCAAGGTGTTAGAAAAGAATTACAATCTGAATATGAGAGCAATTCATTTGCTTGATGGGTCACAGTTCATGGTCATAAAGCCAAATTATATTTCCATGACTTTTCAGCTAGACACTTCCTTGAAAACAAAATTACGAATCATAGACTTGTTGGCGGAATACTGCAACATGGACACAAGTTACAAGAGGAGGAAATTTCCTCTACATAGGGTTAAAGGTGCAAGTAACCAAACTATGAGATTCTCCAGTGAAGATAAGCCCCCATTCTATGTGGCTTTGTTTGAAGAATACTTTGAATACACTTATTACTCAGCTGGTCAAGTACTGGGAATTGATGTTCCTGAGAACATGACAATTGCTCCCATGGTTTTAGCCACAGACATCTAGAGCCATAATACCCGACCCTATGATTATGAAAAGTATTTATAGGAGGCCATCTATAATTCCCTCAATATCATCAAGAATAACAGTGAAGCCATTAATTTCAAGCACTATTCTCTTTTCATGCACATGATATTATACAAAGGGCAGGTGATGGGGATATGGGGCGAGGAATTAAGAATAAAATACTTAGATAATGATGGAAATTCAAGGCTTGTACAAATGTGGACATCTGTGTGGGACAACAGGTGTGGGAGGTCCCACTACCTATATTTTGAGGAATATTTTGTCAAACCACTATACAAGATGCTAGGCCACAAATGTGACTACAACCTCTCCCTAGAGATCTTAAGATTTCTCTGACCAAAAGATATGGGTCATGAAGCAGGGATAAATCACAATTGGGGGGACTGGTGCATGTTTGGGGATTGTACTGTTATCATGGTTTATGGATTTGAAGTTGCACCTTATTTTCTACCTAAGACTGTTCCAGATAGAGTTGCTTATTTAGAGATCATAAGGAAATTGCCATTTTCAGCTTTCATGCATTTAAAGAGATATGGGAGGTAGAATTTTATGCCTTCCACTTTATGCTTTGGTGATTTCACTATTATCTCTAATTCAGGCTATGACTTGGTTAGTGGTAAATTGGATTATTATGGCTTGCCAGTTGGCAACAAAAGGGAAAATTTTGATCCTGAACACTTCATTTGTGATGCCAATTTTTTTTAGAAATTGAAAGGGTATGAGCATAGTTTCCTTTTAGAAGATGTCATCAGAAATTGTGAAGAAAAAAAACATGATGAGAATGAATGCCCATAGTAGGGTTATGATGGCTGAGGCTTGGAAGGTGAATAATAACCTAGGCTACGTAGGGGCTTTCCCTGAGGTACATGATCCCATAGAAATAATTGAACAGTTAATCCTCCATGAAGAAGAACTGATAATAGATGTGCCACTTGTGGCATTTGAAAGAGGAAGGGGCATCCATCCTAGGAGGCAAGTAGAAAATATCACACCACTAGAAAACTTATCACCTCAGCCTACTCCTCAAGTGAGCTTTTCAGTTGGTTTCCCATCCATGGAAGAAGATAACACTGAGGAGGAAGAAGAAGTCTCACAGTTTAATGCTCCTATTATACCCCAATATGAGATGCCATTGGAAAGAAGTGTGATCACCTATGAAGCCTCTGATGAGCTATCAGATGATGTGAGGCATCGTGCAATTCAAGAATTTGTTGCAGATGATAATTTTGTGCAAACCCCTGAATTTAAGTCCTTTTTATACGAGTATAAAGGAAGACTAATAAGAGAAAGGTTAAAGGGAATTGACCCTGAGAAAGAGGCTTATTCCTTGAAAGAGTTGCAACATGAAGTTGATAGGGAAATGAGAAACATGATTGTTGAGAGAGGAAGATAATTATTGCAAGAAGTTGGAGTTATGCTCCTTCCTGGGTGGGATATTAGTTCAACCATTGTGTTTGATACATTTTTGAAGAGAAAGAATAAAACTTTGCAAATAATGGATGAAGTAGGTGACAAGGTCTATACAAGGTTAGGGTATAATCCTGATAATACCACTTTGCAAATTTGGGCTCTTTACCCCCCAGGCAAGACGCCTTCTCTCATTGACCATGATTAGATTTTTGGACATCTCCTAGTGCAAAGAGTAGGGGAGACAGATCCCTTGGAGACTCCTGACTTGAATGTGAATGTAGCCAAATTCACCAAATCCCAGATCCAAAATCTAGTAAGAGATAACTAGTGGCTGATAGAGGAAAATTATAGGTTGAAACAAGAATTAACCAACTACAAAGATAGGCTACCTACTTCTCCAAGGATTTACTCTCCTTTAATTGAACATGAAAGAAAAGTGTTAGAGGCCATGCTGAGACTGCTCAATGGAAGCATAAATTTGAAAAGGCTCAAAAGGAACATGAAGAAATAAAAATAAAATTGAAGGTTGCTGCTTTTGAAGTAGTATCAGGGATAATTTGTATGAAATTCAAAGATATGTTCCAACATGCAGATGGTGTTTGCGTGTGATCACAATGGAACATACAAGGCCCTCATGGAGCATGGAAGACTACTTGATAGGATAAAGGAAATGTAATCCCATATCAAGGAAAAAGATGGAGATAATAATGCTTTGCTCCAAGAATGTCAGATCCTCATGAATACACATGAAAACTTCCAGAATATGTTGACAAAGGAATTGAATGACTTCAGTGAGCCACTATGTATGGCCATGCCATATTTCTTTGAAGAAATAGATTTGAAAGATCATGAAACTTGGAAAAATGAGATATCAAAATATTTTCCTGGCATCCTTGATGACATCAATGATGAGGATGAGGTACTTAGGAAAAAGCATAAGCAACTCAGGAGGATTGCTGGATTGGAGAATTCAATGATAGACACTCTATAGGATGCAAACACTTATGCCCAGGAGAAATACATTGATCACATGTCAAAGGTTAATTTTTTCCTTGCACGAGCTGTATGAGGAGGTAGTCAAAGTTTGGTTGTTGTGGACACATTAACATGGTGCTTGAGCCTTGAACAGATATTAGGTGGTGATGGGTGCTTGTTGATGATTAATGGACTGTGGTGCATCCAACAATAAACTCTTTTTAAGTTTCTATGTTATATTAATTATGCTTTAGTTAAGAAATGATGTAAATTTTTTGAATGGACCTAAAGCTTGTTGCTTCCCGTACAAATACAGAAACCAAGGTCCGATTTTAATCATTCATATCATCATCATTTCAATCCATTAAAATAGATACTAGACCATCTCATCCACTTATTCATATCAAAAGAACTCATGTTATGTATGCTTATATTTTGAGCAATATAATGGAGCAAATACATTATAACTCGTATTCCATTTTCAGTGTTTAATTGCTATGTTTATTTTCATGCTTATTTATTGCTTTGCTGTCTCCAAAGTGGTCTTTTCAAGTTGTTTAAATCTGCAAGATTTATCAGGGAACATTTGTTGTTACTGTGTGGATGCTTTGATTGGTTTCTGGTTAGGTGTGAATTAAATTCCTTTCAAATAATTTACTTTAATTGGTTCGTATTAAGGATTAAAGTTCTCTTAGAGATTAGAACCCTCTTATTGTCTAAAAACCTACATTTTTGAGACCCAACAAATTGCAAATAACTCTGAAAATTTAGAAGTTTATGAAACAGTGTATATATTCTTATACTTTTAAATATTCTTGTATATATTCTTGTACTTGTATATTCTATGAAATAGTGTATATATTCTTGTACTTGTAAATATTATTTTACTATTATGTCTATTAAAGAAAATAGAGTTTGAATAAAAAATTCTTCACCATTTTTTGTAAGTGAGTATGTGAATTATTGTTTAAGGAAAAATATTACAGTGTTTACATTTTCAATTTACTAGTTTCAAATCTTCATTTTCTATGTATATAAAATTGTATGTGCTCTTTATCTCTAATGACATAAAACAATAATGTCATCAGAATCAAGGTTTTCAATTTCAACACCATCATTGTCCAAAATTTTCATATCCTATTCACTTTTAAGTACAATCATCAAAGTTTTATTTTTATTTCTTGTCTAAGTTAATCTTGATTCCTTTCAGCACAACACAGTAGGTTGCATGTTAAATTTCAAACATTTTCTTTGCATTTTTTGTATATATTATTTTCTCAGTGCATCATTATGTAACAACAATTTCACTTCTAAGATATACATTAAAAATAAATGAAAGCACATGTTTGCTTTGTCAAGGGAAATGTATGGTGAATACCCTATGTCTTTCAGATAAGTGTACAAGTGATATAAGACATAACTGATTGAATCTGATTTTCTGGTGTACAATTGTTTTTTTATGTGCTTTTTACTTTTTGCATGTGGATTACCATAAGAAAGAGACTAATCTTTTCTTAAATGAAGCCTTTACATTTCCTGTCTGCAAAAGGAATTCACTGCTTGACAATAGGTTTGTGAACTTCATACAAATTAAGATTGGTGTAAAAGGACATCCTGACAAATGTTGCTTGGTCTAGAATTATAATGGAAAATAAAAAATCTTGCTAGGAGAATAAAACATGTTTTCAATTGTCCAAGTACAACATAATATTACTGAAGCATTTCCAATTTTAGGCCATAAGAATCATCCCTTTTTAAACATGGATTGCAAATAATTCTAAAAATTTAGAAGTCTTGGTCATTAGCATTATTGTCTACTACAATGTCATCCAGTGTATCATTGTCAATGTTCATATGTTCTTTCAAGTATTTAATATTATCATCATCCTCATCTCGAATTGCATCATCTTCATCATCATTGAAATTTGACTGTAGACCATCTATATTGTTACCAAATGTACTTGGATCATCATTTTCTATACCATCCCTATTGTTGTCTTCTTGTGCCTGAACATAACCATCTTCAACATAATCATGGATGTCAATTTCTTCGATGTTCTCTAATCCCTCTCTCTCATTTTGTTGGCCATCATTGTTTTGCTCAGTATCCACTAATGCATCATCAAATACATGCCTTAATCTTGGATCATAATGTATGACAAATATCCATTTCGGGTCCAAAATATCTTCATAGAAAAATACCTACACATGAACAACATACATATATTAGACGTATGTTATAATAATTTTATTGATTAATAAACACATGTATATATTCACAATAAGATATGAATTAATAGATTAATGATCAGTACCGCTTCTTGTTTGAGTTAAAGAAATACCTGCTCACAATGAATTGGTAGAACATAAGGCTCCTTATCCTTCAGTAGGAACGATGAGGAATCTATAGAAAACAATCCACTATGGGTATCATGTCTTCATGTCCTCTCAAATGCTTAATACCATCTACAATTAAAAATACAACATTTAAAAGAGCGGTAATCCAACTCAATAATTTCTTGTATTTTCCCAACATATTGTAGATTCCCTTCAATTATATTCTTATCTTTTGAGCTTGATCGATTGGATTTCTTGAAGTCAACCATGAAGCCACAGTCGAAGGATCGTTTCTTTATTTCTACACTTTCTACACGATAATGTTGACCATATACCCACATTGCTGGATATTTCCTCACCTATGAAAGACCATTTATTTCAGTGAAAAAAATATCATGAAAAATATTAAAATAGTTAATACTGTCAAAACTATAAGGAAACAACATTTTATAAAATTCCAACTATACCTTTCTTTCACATCCTCTAGACATGTTGATTTCATCTTTTGCTATGTTTGAATCTGCACCTGCATCTTCTATTTAATTTTGAATTTGTTCAATAACCCATTCTAGTGTGTAATATTTGCCCCATTCCCCAAGCATATGAGTGGGAAGTGGAGTATTCCTTGGGTTCGATCTCTTAAACTGTCTCCTTGCTTCTAACACTTCTCTCTTTTTATCATACAGATCAATCCATTTGTTCGTAAAGTCCATGTGGTATAGAATGAACTTGTCAAGTATAGAAATTTTTTCTACACCTATTACATGCCAACATTTTTATTCCAAACTCCAAATGTCATGCTGTTAATTTGACAAATAAATTACAGAGTAAATTAATGATTGCAAGAAAAACAACCACACTGATCATGAATTTACTTACTAATTTCTATTTCAACACCATTAGATTTTGGTTTTTCTCCATCAATAATATCTGATGCTCGTTCTTCATCCCATACACGTGGACCATATTCAAAATCCTTACCAAGGAATTCACACAGGAAGAAAAATGCTTCATTCAATACATACCCTTCAACCATGCAACCCCCTGGATGTGTCTTTTTTCAGAAATATCTTTTAAGAGTTTTCATATACCTCTCAAAGAAAATGATGCAGGAGCATCCAGTGGTGTAAGGGCAATCTTGCATCACCCAAAAATAGTTAAATTTCAAGTTTCTCAATTTTTAGATGTTTTTATATTTCTGGATACCCTTTTCGTCATAATGAAATTCCCAATTTATGGTTTTTATTTTCGGTTCCTGAGTTGAAAGATATTGCAGTTTTAGTTTCCCAGATTTGCACCTGAAAATCTTCCGAGTTAGATTTGAGGCACTTAGAGCTCCCAGATCAGCCCCAAAACTTTCCAAAATTGGCGTAGCAAAATTTTGAGCACGTTATTGACTTCTAGACCTTTCCAACGGTTCAAACGGTTCACGAATCGGAGTCTCGGATCAAAAGTTATGGCCTCGGGAAGTTGGCGCACTTTCTAGAAGATACAATTGCAAATGCTCTTTTGAAATTTGAACTTCATGTTGTAAATTTTCGGCGCCAAACCACCTAAACTCAAAATTGAATGTTGTTTTGGCTCCAAACTAATGAGGAGCTCTATTTATGGACGGGTTTCTAATTTTTGCGTAACTTTTTGGGGACAAGCTCGCATATTACGAAAGGGTTATTCTGTAGCTTTCTATAACTTGCATGTGTTGTAGAACTTGGGGATTTGAGATCCTCTGCATGTAAGAAGCTTCATTTTCTGAATAATAAAATTATTCTCTTGTTTGTGGGTTATTTTCTAAGTCTCGGGCTGTGCCCTCATCAAGTGGTATCAGAGCAAGTTTTCTTGAGCATGTGGACAGATCACCGATCGTGAGGCAGTTCACACTAGGACCGTGGTTGTAGGTCGAGGTAAAAAAAGATGCCTCCAAGAGTGGTGCCTAGTAGGCATGGTGGTGCCAGAGGTGGTCGAGGTGGTAGAAATGTTGGTGGAAGAGATGCACTGGCAACCCTCTAGAGACAGATTGATGCGTTACAAGAGCAGTTGAGAAGAGGGTTAAACCCGAGGGAGGAAAGTGAGGATGAAGGAGAGGAAGAAGGTTCAAATGTAGAAGAGGAAGAAGAAGCAATTGATCAAGACCTAATGCAGCTAATAAGGGCCATTTCGAAGATCGGGAAAAGACCCAGAGCAGAAGTCCCTAGTTATTCCAGAAGTCTGAACCCGAAAGAGTTGATCGACTAGATCAACGAGCTAGAAGAATATTTTGAATATGAGGAAATAGAGGACCTATATTGGGTTAAGTTTGCAAAAATGAAGCTGAAGGGCCATGCCAGTATTTGGTGGAAAGAGGTCCAGTTGGAAAGAAATCGAAGAGGAAAAGGCAATATAACTAGATGGGATCGCATGGTAGAGAAACTGAAGAAGCAGTTCATACCAGTGGACTACGAGTTAGATCTGTTGAAGAAATTGCAAGGGTTGAAGCAAGGAAGCAGATCTGTGAAAGAATA